>CM038680.1:495313955-495554210 GCA_021605205.1 Aegilops longissima
CAAAGTGATGTTCTATATGTGTAAGTATGAACTATGCAGTTCAATTTCATCGATTCCAGTTTCAACAATACCACTATGAATTAACATTTGGTTGCTGCATCTTGTAGTTAACACGCCTTTCCATTTTTATTTAACAATAACAAGTGTACTTAGACCGGCACAATACCAGTTTGAATTACTATGTTTGCTTGTTGCTAATGTTAGGCCTGTTGCAGTTAGCACACCTTTCCACTTGTTTTGCTTTACTAGCGTGCTTAAACCTGCACAATCAAGCTATCTTTTGAAGATTATTTTGTCTCGCCATGGATAATTTTGGTTCATGTTCAGCTGTTGTGTAACATGCTTCTCGATGTACCTACACAGACAATTTTTGAGCATTTGTTGTTTTCCATCGAGGTTAGTTTCATCTCATGGCTTATATCTGCTCACCGTTTAGGATATCGGTAGCTGGTACCATATAGGCCGGCGGCTGATAAGGGACTAATCGATGAATCGGACTTTTAACTGAATATATCTGCAACCCATTTATCGTTAGGTTAACTAGGGCCATATATAATATATCTAAGGCCACATAGCAACATGCACTGTACTTAATGTCTAAATATGCAATCCTAGGCTACATAGCAACAAGGAAGAGTGTTACATTAATGTTCTAATGATGTCTAGATATACGTAGAAGAGCAGCAGCAACAACAAAAACAACACAACCCTGTTTGGATACTCAACTTAGCTAGAGGTTAGAGTTAGTTTCTCGTTCATGACTAACCCTGAACTAACTCCTGAAGGAAATATGCCCTAGAGGCAATAATAAAGTTATTATCTATTTCCTTATATCATGATAAATGTTTATTATTCATGCTAGAATTGTATTAACTGGAAACATAATACATGTGTGAATACATAAACAAACAGTATGTCACTAGTATGCCTCTACTTGACTAGCTCGTTAATCGAAGATGGTTATGTTTCCTAACCATAGACATGAGTTGTCATTTGATTAACGGGATCACATCATTAGGAGAATGATATGATTGACTTGACCCATTCCGTTAGCTTAGCACTTGATCGTTTAGTATGTTGCTATTGCTTTCTTCATGACTTATACAAAGCTCCTGCAACTATCGATTATGCAACTCCGTTTACGGAGGAACACTTTGTGTGCTACCAAACGTCACAGCGTAATCGGGTGATTATAAAGGTACTCTCTGGTGTCTCCAAAAGTATATGTTGAGTTGGCATAATTCGAGATTAGGTTTTGTAACTCCGATTGTCGGAGAGGTATCTCTGGGCCTTCTCGGTAATACTCATCACCTAAGCCTTGCAAGCATTGTAACTAATGAGTTAGTTATGAAATGATGTATTACGAGCGAGTAAAGAGACTTGCCGGTAACGAGATTGAACTAGGTATTGGATACCGACGATCGAATCTCGGGCAAGTAACATACCGATGACAAAGGAACAACGTATGTTGTTATGCGGTTTGACCGATAAAGATCTTCGAGAAAATGTAGGAACCAATATGAACATCCGTGTTCCGCTATTGGTTATTGACCGAGAATAGTTCTAGGTCATGTCTACATAGTTCTCGAACCCGTAGGGTCCGCACGCTTAACGTTACGATGACGGTTTATTATGAGTTTATAAGTTTTGATGTACGAAGTTTGTTGAGTCCGGATGTGATCACGGACATGACGAGGAGTCTCGAAATGGTCGAGACATAAAGATCGATATATTGGAAGCCTATGTTTGGACTTGGAAAGGTTCGGGTGAAATCGATTTTACCGAACACCGGGGTTACTGGAACCCTCCGGGGTCAATGGGCCTTAATGGGCCATAAGGGAGAAGAGGAGGGCGGACAGGGCAGGCGCGCCCCTCCCCTAGTCCGAATAGGACAAGGAGAGGCGGCGCGCCCTTCCTCTTCCCTCCCCAAGTCCTAATCCAACTAGGAAAGGGGGGGAGTCCTACTCCGGTGGGAGTAGGACTCCTCCAGCCGCCCTCCTCCTAGGCCGCCACACCCCCCACTACTAGAAATACCACTACTAATGGTGCACCTAATATGGCCATTAATGGCGCATCACCGGTGCGCCATTGATAGCACGCCATTAGTAATTTTTACTAATGGCGCACCACCGGTGCGCCATTAGTATCTGAGTATACTAATGGCGCACCACCTGTGCGCCATTAGTATATCTTGAAAATCGCCATTAGTATGCCTCCTGTAGGCATGTATACCAGTGCTTTGGCATACTAATGGCGCACCTCTGGATCGCCATTAGTAACATAACATATACTAATGGCGCACTACCCGGTGATGCGCCATTAGTATGAATATTAGGTTTTTTTTTATTTTTTTATTTTCTGTTTTTTGCACAGGTTACAAAATGTATAATTTGACAAAATATAGACAGCACACATCAACAATATATTCATCAAATACAATAGAAGATTAGTCTTTGAATACAATTCATCATATTAGTCTTGAATACAATTCATCATATTAGTCTCGAATTGAAAAGACCGAACAAAGATAGAACATTATATTACAAGTCTCGAGACCGCGAGTAGCGAGTTTATCTTCGCATTACAAGTCGATATCGATCATCTAAACTACCATCACATAGAAGAGAGCTGCGGTCATCACGATGAGCATCATCACGATGAAACTCCGTCTTCATCCGGTTCCTCCAACGCTCCCTCCCTCTCCCGCTAGATAGCGGGCGTATCTAGATTCGGCCTCGGCCCTAGTGGTGTACCCTTTGTAACTGTTACCGCTGAATCGGTGAACCTGTCTCCAACACTCCTCCCGTCATCGTAGACTCGGGAACCTTACCCTTGTACCCGACATACGTCGGCATCGCTATGCACTAGCCAAACGTAAACGTTAGTATCAATTCACGAGACAATACATAAGCAATATATAAGTATGCAAAGAGCGATCGGAAGAGAAAAGCAAGACATTAATAGCATCGATTACATCTAAGTTGAGCGACTCTCAAACCAAAGAGACATACTACAAGTTCATTAAAGTTTAATTACAACATGAGCCAATCGATGTTTCAGAACTAGACAACTCGACTCAAGGGACGGGCGTGGATGAAGCCGCCGTCTATCGTGGGAGTCATGAAAGAACGGGCGTTGTCATCCTGCATTTGTAGCATTGTGTCGATGTCACCGTTGGACGGTTGATTTCGAGGTAGAACTGCCCGAGTGCGAAGGACATCTTGATGGATGATTTCCGCAAACTCCGATTGGATGCGAAAGAATTCTTGTCGGAGGTCCGCGTCTGGATTGCCGACACGCTCGCGGCCCAATCTTGGAGTTTACTCGGTAGCGAAGTTGATGATGGTCCCATCGATCGCCCGCATGTGATGGATGGCGTAGTAGGCACCCTTCGACCGCGGCGACGCTGCTTGACGCAGCGTAACGTCGTATTGGGGAGAACACGTGCTTGCCGTGCTACGAATAGGCCGTGAAGGTGCCTCCAGATTTGGCGTGGCGGGAGAACATCATCAAGAACCTTCTTGACATTTGTGTAGTCTACGTTCAATCGACGGTCCGGGTCGAAATCGTGGCCATGGAATATTTGGGGCTTAGGAGGATGGCGTGCAGCGTGTGTCACCGCAGAAAACACGGAATGTTAAAAGAAAAAGCGATCGACATGTAAGAATTCATATGTTACGGGCGGTTGAGGGAGGACTTACTCGGAAAGTAAGGCACGAGGAAGTTATCCTTATCTTGGTTTGCCGAATGACGCCTTGAGGTAAGAACTTCGCGACTTGCGGTCCCAGCGCTGCCCAAGATCTTGGCACGCATGTAGAAGGGGTCGACTATCACGATGTCCGGGTCTTGTCGCGAATGATCCGCATCTCCATACTCAGCGAAAATAGCGAGCGAAGGTGTAGTGCAGCGGATGAAGGTTCAACATAGCGTGGATGTCATCAAAACGCAGGACGATCGTCGCCCGATGGAGTTATCCACAAAGCCCTTGCCCTCGGCACCTTGGCCGCAAAACCGGTATGCCACATCCTTCTCCACGAGACGCCGCTTCTCCAAAGAAAGAACACTGTCATGCAGACTCCGCATAGCACCGGTTGCAGCATTGAGCATATTTGTCGGTAGCATCGCCCTACCCGCCACATGCACCTCCTCGAGATATCCTGCGGTGAAGGTGGCCCGTCCCGAGCACGGATCGTACTCGGTGCGGCTGGCTCGCACCCTTCTTAGTCTTTCTTTTGCGTGCCTTCTTCTTCTCCTGTAATGGGACCGAGTTTTGCTCACGCACCGCCTTCTTGAGTGTGTTGGGGCTGATAATATTTCGCACCTCGCCTATCCGAGGCTCGGTGAAGTCGGCAGCCGGGGCGTCTCTGAGAGCTGAGCGCCGACGGCGCTTGTTGCAACTTGGCTTCTCCGCTGATGCGAGCTAGATCGCACACGTCTTTTGTTGGGTTTGGTTCTTGAGAAGGAGGCCCCATGAAGTCGCCATCGTACCCATGCTCGGCAAAGTCTTGATCGGCGTTGCCAAATGTATCATAGTCGTCGTCGTCGTCATTACGATCCTGTGCCATATGCATGTTTGGATCCATGGCATAGGGATCTCCGCACCGTTCTGGCGGTCTTGCCATGGGGCCGACTTGGCGCCGCACGACCGGGCGGTGTTGTCTTTGGGGTGGTGTCCCCGCCCCAAACGAATCTGGCTCTTCGACCAGCGCAGGGCCAGCTCAGCAGCGCCGAGGTCATCACGTCATCATCGTCGGCCCGACGGGTCGATTCGGAGGTACCAAGTCGTCGCAGCCTGGCAGCACCGAACCAGTTGAACCCTAAACAAGTTGGGTGGCATCCGGTACCGTGGAACAAGGGGTTGCCGGTTGAGCGATTTTGCCCTTGGCGACATCGACCAACTCGTTGTTCACGAAGTGGAGGAGAGTGCACGAACGTCGGCGGCGCCCTGCGAAAACATGTAGGGCGTCGAGGATGCCCATCAAAAGGCAAGGAGATGAAGTCCTCGGCGAGAGAGCTTAATTAGTTACCGTGATGATGGCGTCGAGCTCGGCTAATGTAGAGGCACCGCCAACGGCGGGCGTGCGATTGACGGAGGGGCGCTTGCTGCGAAGGTGCCGGCGGCGTACAACCGGGTGCATTAAGCTCCGTGCGGCGTCGAAGACACCAATGCCGCCTCGCGGGCACCAATAGCCCGCCATCGCATTATCGAAGTTGCTGGCCGTGAAGCTAGGAATCGGGCGGCCTGTTGGCGCCCGCAATCCACACTCAACCCCGAGATCAAGGTAGGCACAAGGCGGTGATCGTCGCTCCAGTCGTTGTTCCACTTGCTCTTGGACAATCTCGGAATCCGCGCCACCTGTGCCTTGAGTTCTTGAACCTCTCGCGCCTGGCTTTCCGAGCTGGTCTTTTTCTCCTTCCGCACACCAGCGGTATAGTATGACCCCCATTTTGTCGACAAGCCTTTGCCGGCCACACGACCAGCTGACGTTGGCTTACTGAGCTTATCCTTGTTCTTCATTACATTCAACCCCTATTTAGAGTGGTGTCCCAAGGGTTGCTCTGAGTCGACCCAGCTCTTCGCTTTCGATCGCTGCGGAAGGAATGTGAACCATTTAGAAATTGGCTTCATTAATTAGAATGCAACCATATGGAGCTAATTACGGGGGGTGTATTCCTTACGAGAACAAGCTCAAGCTGCCTGGTCTTCGATCCGTGGTAAGCTCCTTTGTTTTCGGTCCTTCTTGTACGGGCCCCGACAAAGTTCCTGATGCGCTTGTCACCGTATGTATCGAAGAGGCGGTAGGCCTTGCTCGGCACGGTCCGCCTCCTCCTTGTCCCATATAGGCTCCGCCACTCTGTAACCGCCGGGACCGAGTGTGTGTTCCCCTATGTTCAGCTCCGCATTTGTTTCCCCACTCACTTGATTGGGAGCTTGCGGTGCTCGAGCAATTGATCTTGAAGTCGTTGTAGTCATCTTCGGTGATCGAAGGATTTTTCTCCTTGATCTTCTCATAACTCTCACCTTTCTCGATCATTCTCTTCACATTGCTTTTCCAAGTAGACAGGGCCTTGCTCATCTTCGTGAGGGCAGCATTGTTCACTTTATTCCCTTTGAGGCTTGTGTTTTCAAATTCAGCGGGGAACTTGTATCGTTCGTGCAGCTTCGTGAAGAGGAGGTTGCGCAAATTCCCTCGGTCAGGATGCCTCAGGTTCTCGGTGTTGATCGAGGCGGTGCTCGGACAATGCACCCGAGCTGAAGCGAGTACGCCTTGACTATTCATTCGGGCGCCGTTGGATTCCGTTGGAGTCCACTTGATAACTTCCTCCTTGAGGGTGCGAAGCACGATCGGGCGCCGGTCCTTCCGTTGCCTCTTCGGTGGCTGCCATCATCGTGCGCGCCGCCATCATCGATGGTGGCATCCTCGGCGGCACCATCGGTGGTGGCATCGGTGTGGTCATCCTCGGCGGCACCATCCGTGGTCTCGGGATCGGTGGGGAAGGCGGCGGCCTCATACAAGTGAGGTTGTTCCTCCATCTCTGGGACAGCTCCTGAATGCCTTGCCGCCAACCCCGGCCTCATCGTTGTGGGCCATGTTTCTCTCTAAATAGAAACAAAGTTTGGTCAAAAAGTTGGTTATTGTCAAGGAACAAGATCATGGTCTCATCATTTAGGGTTTATCGACACGAGGCATCCTAAAATCTAAGCTTTTATCATTGATGGTTTTTCGACGCCAAGGCACCCTAAAAGCCTAACTTTTCATCATTTCGGTTTTATCGACACCGAGGCACCCTAAAAGCCATGCATTAGTCACAAATGCGCCGGGCACTTGATCCTACTTAATTAACTACTAAGATACCCGGCCCATGCATTAGTCACAAGTACCCCATATGTCCTATTTTAGCAAAGTCATGGTAAAATTCACGGAAAATTTCACCATGACCTTTGCTGAAAATAGGACATATGGAGTACCAATTTGCCGGAGCGGAAGTTAATCGACATTCCGGCAAACTCAAGGGCCTCTCGGGTACTGCAAAATCATCACGACACGATGGTCCGAGACAAAACCCAGCAAACTAGCAAAATCATCACAAATTGTTTTACATTAAAGATGATCATCATCTTTACAAGTCTTTCTCAATGTGATCACAAGTAATTCAGAGGCATCACAAGTAATTTAGAGCATCACAAGGCATTAGTAGTTCAGACATGAACAAGTTTTACAAACCCATATAAGAACAAGTGAATTCTAGTCCCATTGACACCCCCGGTTTCTACAAACACCAAGTACTAGGGCACACAAAAGTTCTGAAATTTGTGTGCCTAACTGAATTAACTGAATTTTCAATAATCGAATAAACTGAATTTTCAAAACTGCAAGAAGCCAATTAAAAAATCCAACAGCACTAGAACTGAGCTGATTGATGGTAGTTTTGTTCACTGTTATGAAGAAAACTTCTTCTTGTAAGAAAGGACTTGGCGTGTGGTTTGGAATATTCAGAAATCAAGTTGAAATATAAAACCATATAGAGGTAGGTATGCTACAAGTCTACAACATATATACTAATTAATCAACTGCAATCGGAGACAGTTTCTTCTTCTAAGTCCATCTCACGGTTAGCTGAATTAAGAAAAATACATCATCAATATCTTGTTGGGTTTTGGTGTATACTAGCAGCAGCATAGTCGCAACACACATTAACACATATAGCTTGCTTGGTCTCTACTAATAAAAAGCTAAACCATCAATGGAGTGCTGCTACTTGTCTAGTAGCGTTCCCACTATTGAGTGTTGTCTCACTGCATTGGCATTGCTATCTACTTGGTGAATGGATTTTTCTTTTCATGTAAATCATGGTCTTGATCTGTGATTAAGGGCAAAAGTGTTAAATTTCATTTTGATTGTTATTGTTAAGACTAGTGTAAATCGGGCGTGGCCAATCAAGTGATACCCTTATATAGCTAGAATTCAGAATGCATTCAACAATCCAAACTTTTGTATTTCTGGATAACAAGCAGTAATGATCTCTAGCCCCGACATTCATTTATTCATTCTTCTAGTAAATAGGTGCATAAATGTTCTTGCCGAATGGGTTTATTTTTGTTGATCTATATGCTCATATATGCATTTAGGCTAGCCACTTTTACGCCACTCATATGCCAACGATAAAAAAATGAACTTTCACCATAAGTTGTAACTTGGCAGCCATCGGTTTATACAACAAAGATAATCATATATTTCTATGAACACTAGACGCATGTCTGAGGATAAAAAGCATCTACTAGTAACTAGTGCATATGATCATCACTAGCCCATAATAGTAATTAAGTTTTTTGTAGACAAACAACATGTTTATCTTTCGGGCATCTACATCTCGAGTGTAAAATTTAACAAAACCCGAGCTTGGTGCTAGTGCTCTGCTGCTCAAATTAGGTCGAGAAGCATCTACTAGTAACTAGTGCATATGATCATCACTAGCCCATAATTCGTGTACTCCAAAAATTCAAGCAATTGTACCAAATTTTGAAAGAGATTTTTCCAATTTATATTTAAATAGAATTGGGGTATATACCTTGGAATCCTCCTAATGGAAACAGCACTAACCGGCGTCTCTATTTCAAACTAACTGTCGGAAGACTTTTGACCTAAATAATATTTAAATGGTTCTAAGTTAGTAAAGTACATAAAGAAAGATCATCGAGTAATTCTCCATGGCATAATTTTACCTACCAATAGGAGACCTATAACATTTGTAGGGTTTCTGAATACACAATTACGGTTGTGGCCCCGGCAAGAATTGTACCAATTGTTTCCTCAGAAATACAAGTAAAGAAGGTTCACTATAAATAACGGTATGTGATGAGCATGTCAAAGGTTGCATAGTGGAGTCCTCTCGATATATACTATTCACAACTGTTTATTAATTATAGTATCTAGGTCAAACTTTAAAATGATTACATCACCAAGTAAAGAACCACAGATAGACAAAATGGTAAGGGAATTCAATCAGGATCAATGGAATATGCTTGCTAGAAGAACCAACAAAATTAGAAGCGAAAATGGCACAAATGGACAATGCAAACTGCTCATTGCAACCTTTCAACTAAGGACTTAATATTTCAGCGAATCTAAAACTAATATGATTCAACTTTGTTATTTGCCATCAATAAGCATACACACACCCACCAGAATCGATGGAATGGAGAAGGAAGCAAGCACGTGAGAGGAGGCTATGGACTTGCGGAATGGAGAAGTAAGGAGGAGGTGGTCGTACCTTGGGCGTCTAGTCTAGGTCTGCTG
Organism: Aegilops longissima; assembly: GCA_021605205.1. Lineage (NCBI taxonomy): Eukaryota > Viridiplantae > Streptophyta > Magnoliopsida > Poales > Poaceae > Aegilops > Aegilops longissima. Next base: position 495,323,255 of record CM038680.1, read on the forward strand.
GCGCCGTGGCGAGGGAGGCGGGTCGACAGTGGTGTGGACGGGCGGGGTCGAGGTGGGGCAGCGCGCTGGGCGGGGTCGAGGCGGCGTCAGGCGGAGGCAGCGTCCGGGCGGGGTCGGGCGGCGTCCGGCGGCGCGTCTGGGCGGCGTCCGGGGCGGCGGGGTCGGGCGGGTCGAGGCGTCGGGGCAGCGTCGGGCGGCGTCCCGGGCGGCGAGGAGAGGGCGAGGAGGGAGAGGCGAGGCGAGGGCGAGGGCGAGGGCAGCAGCGGCGGGCGGCGGTGGATCGAGAGGAGAGAATCGGGCGAGGGGATCGGGCGAAGGGGATCGGGCGAAGGGGATCGGGCGAAGGGGCCACAATACTAATGGCGCACCTCACCGTGGTGCGCCATTAGCATGTCCATACTAATGGCGCACCTCACGTGGTGCGCCATTAGTATTTTTTTTATTTCAACTCGAGCCAAAAGGTTATGTAGTACAGAACCTATCTATGTCAAGCCCACTCTACTAGCTCGACCGGTCGTGCAGCCAGTTCCCACACCAGAGGTCTTGGGTTCGACTCCTGGCTCCACAAATTTTTTAGCATTTAAAAGCTGTTTGATACTTATTTATGTTTAAATATGTTCAAACTTGTTTAAATAATAACAGTAATATTTTTTATAAGACAGTAGCATTTAAAAAGCTGTTTGATACTTTTTTTATAAGGCGGTGCTGGAGGTGCGGGGGTCGGCGGCGGTTGAGTAGGGAATCGAGGTGCGGGGGTGTGGCGGCGGCCGTGGACTGGGGGTGCTCGGCGAGGGGACGGATCTGGCGAGGTGGGACAACGATCGAGATGGAGGGGATCGAGGTGGGCTCCACAAATTTTTTTAGCATTTAAAAGCTGTTTGATACTTATTTGTGTTTAAAATGTTCAAACTTGTTTAAATAATAACAGTAATATTTTTTATAAGACAGTAGCATTTAAAAAGCTGTTTGATACTTATTTTTTTGTAAGGCGGTCTTGGGTGCGGGGGGGTGTGGCGGGCAGTGGACTGGGGGTGCTCGGGCGTAGGGGGGCGGATCTGGAGAGGTGGAATAGCGATCGAGATGGAGGGGATCGAGATCGAGTGTCCATGAAATTTAAAAATATTCATGATAGTTCAAAAAGTACCCATGAAATACAATCGAGAAATGAAGGCTACGATTTAAATACAATCGATCTTAGCTAGCTATCTGTTCACAATCTTCTTGCCCTTCTTTTTAAAATGGAGTTCTTACGTGGAGCAGACGTCCTTTAGGTAGGGTGGTCCTGCTTCTTCTTGTGGTGTATGCTGCTACTTCATCATCTTCGTCATGTTCGATCCTCGGTCGCCCGTGCTTGTCGAAGTCTTGCTCATTGGCTACTCCATCCATTCCGATGATCTTCCTTTGCCTCTCCTCCGACAACACGACCGGGCTTTGGCGGGTCGGTAATGAAGAAGCATTGGTCCACTTGGGAAGCCAGGTACCCATGGCTCATTTTTCGCGGTGACGTTTGCGCCCATGATCTTGGATTAACCGGGTATAACCATGGTGGTGAAATACGGTCTTCTTTTATGACGTTCTTGGCCCATCGACACGGAACATGGGACCTTCTCTCCAGCGTAGCTCAGCTCCTAGATCTCCTCGATCCTTCCGTAGTATCTGTCCTTGTCGTTACGGTGTAGGATTCCATCGTTACCCGGAGTTACGATAACCATCGCTCTTCATGTCCTTGGCCTCGGTGTAGAATGTGTAGCCGTTGATATCGTGCGCCTCATAGGTAATCAGGTTGTGCTCGGCGCCTGTGACAAAGCGAATATGAGTTGTTCTTCCGCGGAAGAATCCTCATGTAAAGGGTACGACGAAGCTTATGCTTGAACCAACGCGTGAAACATGAGTTGTGCTCTTTGAGTGTATCTCCGTCCGTCCTCTGTTGGCCTCGGTCATTGTCGTCTTTTTAATAAAGGTTTTGTGCTCTACCACCCAAGGATCGACCACGTCTATGTGTTGTAGCGCGACTAGGTTTGCTCTTTCAAAGTCGGCGAGTCGACCCTCGAAGTCGACATGCATTTCGCGGCGACCCTCACGGTGACCCCATCCAGCGATCCTGCCGAGGTGCTGTTGACGGGCAGACCAGCGGGTTCTCGATGCCTAGATAATTCGTGCGATGGGAGATGCACTCTTGATCGAAAGCCCTGGCTATGCTTCCTTCGGGCGTGACATGTTGCGAACGTATCCTTTGATGACACCATTCATCCTTTCGAGCGGCATCATGCTGTGCAGGAGCGTCGGCCCGAGTTGGATGATATCCTCCATTATATGGACCAGCAGATGCACCATAACGTCGAAGAATGCGGGCGGAAGTACATCTCAAGCTCGCATAGTATCACCACGATCTCTTCCTGTAGCCTTCGAGTTGCCTCACGCCAATCGACTTCCGAGATGGCGTCGAAGAAGTTGCATAGGCCAAATAGCGTTTCCGCGGACGTGCGCGTCCATGATCCCATGGATTACAATCGGAAGTATCTGCGTCATCGACCGCGTGATACCGTGAGACTTCATCCCGCTGAACTTCGCTTCATTGGGTCTAGGTATCTGCTTATCTTCCCAGCGTAACAGTAAGGAAGTTTTACTCCTAGGAGGCGGTGAAAACTGCTCGATCTCCTCGACTTAGAGTGAAGCACGCGGAGGGTAGTCATTTCCGGTCTTCTTGGCCTTTTGCCTTTGCGACGACTTTACGTGTCTGCTTCGCCTCATCATCATCATCATCATCATCATCATCATCATCATCATCATCATCATCATCATCATCATATATAGCGTGAAGCTCCTGCCGATGCCCATTGATTTCAAGTCTGCCTTGCTTTCGGCCCATCTTTGGTCCTCTCGGCATGTTGAGCAGGGTACCAAGCAGACTCTCGCACACGTTCTTCGTGATATGCATGACATCAAGGCTGTGAGGCACACGGTGGATCTTCGATGACGGCAAGTCCCGTAAAACAGACCTCGTTTTCCATACCTTCAGCAGCTGCTCTGGCGCCTTCGCTTCTTTCCGGCTCTGGCGCCTTTTGCTTCTTTCGGCGGTGGGCAGTCTTTCCAATTTTCAACAGCTTGTCTATTTCCTCGCCGCTCCTCGTACAGGCGTTTTGGGTTCGGTTTCACCATCGAACAGATCCTTGCGTTTCCTCCACGGGTCATCGTCGCGAAGCCACCTTCGATGTCCCATGAACACGGTTTTCAAGACCGGGATCTCTATCTAGCTGGCGATCGTTGTGTCATCCATGCACCTTACGCATCCGAAAATCCGTGGACTACCTGCCCGCGACATATCCGTAACGAGATAGTCGTGCACCGTCGTGAGCGGTCTGCGGCTCTCATAGGGAAATATTCTTTCTCTGCGGCGTCCCACGTATTGGCTGGCGTTTTCCACAGCGTGTCAAGCTCCTCTTTCAGCAGCCCGGATCTGATTGATGTCGTTCCTGGTTGTTTCGGCCCTTCAATTAGCATACTCATGTGAATGTACTTCCTCTTCATGCACAACCGGGGGAAGGTTGTACATCCACACAAACACAGGCCAGGTGCTATGTGTGCTTCTCGCTGCCAAGCGGATTGACTCCATCGGTGCTCGCGCCCAAAGATGATGTTCCTTGGATCGTTCCCAAATTCCAGTCTTGAAGTTCAACGCTTGCCAGCGCTCGCATCCTTAGGGTGACTCAGCATCTTGTCTTTTTATCTATCTCCGGATCATTTGCGTCATCTTCCGCTTCTTCTCCTCCCTATCCGCGTGCCAACGCAGGAGCTTTGCTACCTTAGGGTCCGCGAAATAGCGCTGCAGACGAGGAGTGATCGGAAAGTACCACACCACTTTTCGAGGAGCTTTCTTCCTCTTCTTGTATCGAGTGGCGCCAAGCACACGGACATATGGTAGACTCCGCGTGCTCGTCCCGATAAATGATGCAATTGTTCATGCACACATGGTATTTCACGTGCGGTAAATCCAGAGGACACACGATTTTCTTCGCCTCCTCCAAACTGGTGGGGCACTTGTTCCCCTTGGGAAGACGTTCGTGCGAAATGACATGTTCTCGTCGAAGCATCGTCGGTCATTTTGTGTTTTACCTTCATCTCCGGGGCCATGGCGTTACTTTCGGCGGGTATCCTCGGGCCTGCATCCTTCATACAATGGAGTAACGCGTCTAACTCAAGTTGATCCATCTTGGCTTTCTCTCGGCGGCAGCTCTTGCGTTATCCGTGCGCTTGAGAAGCAGCTCTTGAATATGAGGGTCCTGCACCCAGCCCATCGATGGTCCAGCGTCGCTCGCTCCGCCGCATCATCATCTTCATGATCATGCCCGTCGCCTGCTCCGCATCTTCCTCATCATCATGTCCTGCATCTTCTACATGATGATCGTATACAACATCACGCCGTGATCATCTCCTGAGGGATTCTTCGTCTTCTCGCCCGCCCGAGCCGCGGTGGTTGTCTTGCTGCCCTTCCTCATTTCTTACCCGGCCCGCATGGGCGACTTCGTAGTCATCTTCATCACCTTGCCACCGATAGCCATCCATGAAACCACGCAACAGCAGGTGGTCCCGCACCTGCCGGAATCCGGGTCATAATAAGGCTCTTGACTTGCATCTTCGACACGGACATCTTATCTCCGTCTCGTTCTTTGAAGCATCTCGGCCTTCGCGGACCTCAAAACCTATTCACGATGCCTTCGGTCATCGTGCGGACCATCAATCGCTGCATGGGTAGAGCAAAACGATATTTTAGAACCAAACAAAATTTGGCATGACTTTCCTAAAAATAGGACCAAAAGAATGCTTAATGCATGCCAAAATTCTCACCAAACGGAAATGAATCAACATTCCGGCAAAATATTGGCAACTATCGCATTTCAAATACGGTACACCTCCAAACACAAACACATATGCAAACACCACAAACATATGCAACACCACGAACATACATAGATCTAGCTAGGCCGTAAAAAGTGCATGTGCACATTGTTGTAAGGAGAACAACCTAAATATAGCTTCCCCTTACTTACCTATTAAAACAAGGTAATTTAACCACTTAATTTGAATGAATCTATTGTGGAAATGAGGTGAAAAGAAGAGGCACCGAGACAAGGAGGAGGTGGAGAGAATGAAGTGGGGAGAAAGTGAGTGTGTGGGTAGGAGAGGCTGTCCCAAATATCTTGTTGCTGCCCACTTACTAATGGCGCACCTCTTGCATGGTGCGCCATTAGTAGTTACCACTACTAATGGCGCACTTAAGCAGGATCGCCATTAGTATGTTTGGATAAGCGCACTAGTTCAAAAAAAATCTATACTAATGGCGCACCCACCGCTGTGCGCCATTAGTAATTACAACTACTAATGGCGCACTTTGGCAGGATCGCCATTAGTATGTTTGAATAAGCGCACTAGTTCAAAAAAAGTTTCCATACTAATGGCGCACCCACTCCTGGTGCGCCATTAGTAGTTACAACTACTAATGGCGCGCTTGGGCAGGATCGCCATTAGTATGTTTGAACAAAGCACTAGTTAAAAAAATTTGATACTAATGGCGCACCCAAAGCATGGTGCGCCATTAGTAGTTTAGACTCTAATGGCGCATCAGATGGTGGTGCGCCATTAGTATATACTAATGGCGCACCATCTTTCCGGTGCGCCATTAGTGTCATTCCCATCTATAGCCCTTTTCCTAGTAGTGCCCCTTGCTCCTTTATATACGGGGGCAGGGGGGCACCCCATAAGACACAAGTTGATCTACGGATCGTTCCTTAGCCGTGTGCGGTGCCCCCCTCCACCATACTCCACTTCGGTCATATCGTTGCGGAGCTTAGGCGAAGCCCTGCGCCGGTAAAGTCATATCGTCGCGGAGCTTAGGCGAAGCCCTGCGTCGGTGGAGCATCATCATCGTCACCACGCCGTCGTCTTGTGGAACTCATCCCCGACGCTTTCTGGATCGGAGCCGGGGATCGTCATCGAGCTGAGCGTGTGCTGAACTTCGGAGGTGCCGTGCGTTCGGTACTTGGATCGGTCGGATCGTGAAGGCGTCGACTACATCAACAGCGTTGTTATAACGCTTCGCTTCACGGTCTCACAGTGCGTGGACATACACTCTCCCCTCTCGTTGCTATGCCATCACCATGATCTTGCGTGTGCGTAGGAAATTTTTTGAAATTACTACGTTCCCCAACAACTCCATCCAAAGAGTTGTTTGGATGGCCGGATTAGATTGACAATAAATGCACTAGGAGAACTAGCTCGAATTAGCACCTCTTGGGTGGATAGTTTTTTTGGGTGGGTTATAGATGCAACTAGCTCAAACTAGCCCTCATGTTTAGATATACTTTAGGGCTATTTGAGCCCAAACTAGCTCAAACTAACTGTAACCCATGGATACAGCAGCAGTTAATCAGCCAATAATTTGTAAGAATACACTAAACTCCTTCCGGCCCATAATATAAGATGTTAATTCATCTAATATGTGAGTATATTGGATGTTATAAGATACTCCCTCCGTTCCTAAATATTTGTCTTTTTAGAGATTTCAAATGGACTACCACATACGGATGTATATAGACATATTATAAAAGAGTGTTGTACTACATCATTGTGCAATTGTTGTTTAGCTTCTAATATTAACTTGGTGCTTTTAGGTACATAAGTCATTGGTAAAGATCCACGCTTCGACCCTTTCTGTGTATGGGGTAATGAGATATCGATGAACCATCATCAAGTGAGGAAGCTGATAAAGATTGTTAGTATAATGGGTCCAAAGATGACAATTAAACTATTTGTTTACACTTTATCCAAGACAACAGTGAACGGCAGGATGGTAAGTAAGAACTCTACAGCCTTCTTTTTATTGCCCATAATGAGTTGTGTTAGATGACAATATTTGGATCTTTTTCCTTTGAAGTGGTTGCCAAAGCAGTTTACTCAAGATTACCTCTCAAACTACATGATTGGTGGGCATGCAAAGGTTAAAGTATTTCTACCAGAACACGATGATTATCTAGATGATTTCATGAAGACTGTGAAGGATGGGCGGTCGGACATCACAAGGGGTTGAACTAGAGTCGCGTGTGCCTTCTGCATGGAGGAGGGCACAATATGGGCATTCTGCTTCACCTTGTTCAGCAACCAGAATATATTTCGCCTCTTTCTTTACCGTCTTTAATAGTACAAGTATACAACTGTGGTTCATCATTCTTTATTTGGTTCTTATGTAATTCTTGAACATATGTACCTATCAATCGAATAATGCATTGGTTGTTTGAACTGATGGATATGAATAAGCGGCGCCCTTCCTCTTCCCCTCCCCAAGTCCTAATCCAACTAGGAAGGGGGAGTCCTACTCAGTGGGAGTAGGACTCCTCAGCAGCGCCTCCTCCTAGGGCGGCTGCACCCCCTTACTCCTTTATATCTGAGGGGCAGGGGCACCCCATAAGACACAAGTTGATCTACGGATCGTTCCTTAGCCGTGTCGGTGCCCCCTCCACCATATTCCACTTGGTCATATCGTTGTGGAGCTTAAGCGAAGCCCTGCGCCGATAAAGTCATATCGTCGCGGAGCTTAAGCGAAGCCCTGCGTCGGTGGAGCATCATCATCATCCTGCGCCGTCGTCTTGGCGGAACTCATCCCGATGCTTTCTGGATCGAGCCGGGGATCGTCATCGAGCTGAACATGTGCTGAACTTCGGAGGTGCCGTGCGTTCGGTACTTGGATCGGTCGGATCGTGAAGGCGTCGACTACATCAACAGCGTTGTTATAACGCTTCCGCTTCGGTCTCAGGGTGCGTGGACATACACTCTCCCTCTCGTTGTTATGCCATCTCCATGATCTTGCGTGTGCGTAGGAATTTTTTGAAATTACTCGTTCCCCAACAATGGCATCGAGCCTGGTTTTATCGTTGATGTCATATGCACGAGTAGAACACAAGTGAGTTGTGGGCGATATAAGTCATCTGCTTACCAGCATGTCATACTTTGGTTCAGCGGTATTGTGAGATGAAGCGGCCGGACCGACATTACGCGTGCGCTTACGCGAGACTGGTTTCACCGCTTGAGCACTGGTTGCTTAAAGGTGACGGCGGGTGTTTGTTTCTCTCACTTTAGTTGAACCGAGTGTGGCTCGCCGGTCCTTGCAAAGGTTAAAACAGCACCAACTTGACAAACTATCGTTGTGGTTTTGATGCGTAGGTAAAACGGTTCTTGCTCAGCCCGTAGCAGCCATGTAAAACTTGCAACAACAAAGTAGAGGGCGTCTAACTTGTTTTTGCAGGGCATGTTGTGATGTGATATGGTCAAGGCGTGATGCTATATTTTATTGTATGAGATGATCATGTTTTGTAACCGAAGTTATCGACAATGGCGAGGAGCCATATGGTTGTCGCTTTATTGTATGAAATGCAAAAGCCATGTAATTGCTTTACTTTATCACTAAGCGATAGCGATAGTCGTAGAAGCAATAGTTGGCGAGGCGACAACGATGCTATGATGGAGATCAAGGTGTCGCGCCGATGACAATGGTGATCATGGCGGTGCTTGGAGATGGAATCACAAGCACAAGATGATGATGGCCATATCATATCACTTATATTGATTGCATGTGATGTTTATCCTTTATGCATATTATCTTGCTTTGATTGGCGGTAGCATTATAAGATGATCTCTCACTAAAATTATCAAGAAGTGTTCTCCTGAGTATGCACCGTTGCTAAAAGTTAAGTAGTGCCCGGACACCACGTGATGATCGGGTGTGATAAGCTCTCGTCCATCTACAACAAGTGCAAGCCAGTTTTGCACACGCGGAATACTCAGGTTAAACTTGGCGAGCCTAGCATATGCAGATATGGCCTCGGAACACGGAGACCGAAGGTCGGCGTGAATCATATAGTAGATATGATCAACATAGTGATGTTCACCATTGAAAACTACTCCATCTCTCGTGATGATCGGTTATGGTTTAGTTGATTTGGATCACGTAATCACTTAGATGACTAGAGATGTCGTCTAAGTGGGAGTTTTTAATATGATTAATTGAACTTAAATTTATCATGAACTTAGTACCGATAGTATTTTGCTTGTCTATGTTTCTTGTAGATAGATGGCTCGTCTTTGTTGTTCGTTGAATTTTAATGCGTTCCTTGAGAAAGCAAAGTTGAAAGATGATGGTAGCAATTACGGACTGGGTCCGTAACGAGGATTATCCTCATTGCTGCACGGAAGAATTACGTCTGGAAGCACCGCTGGGTGCGAACTGCTTTGCAGAACAACGCCGAAGTTGTGAACATCTGGCGAGCAAAGTGATGACTACTCCATAGTTCGAGTGTGCCATGCTTTACGGCTTAGAACCGGGTCTTCAACGGCGTTTTGAGCGTCATGGGGCATATGAGATGTTCCAGGAGTTGAAGTTAATATTTCAAGCAAATGCCGGATTGAGAGATATGAAGTCTCCAATAAGTTCTATAGCTGCAAGATGGAGGAGAATAGTTACATCGGTGAGCACATACTCAAAATGTGCGGGTATAATAATCACTTGATTCAAGCTGGGAGTTAATCTTCCGGATGATAGTGTCATTAATCCTGTGATGAACTATAATATGCAAGGGATGACTAAGACAATTCCTGAGCTCTTCGCAATGCTAAAAGCAGCGGAGGTAGAAATCAAGAAAGAGCATCAAGTGTTGATGGTCAACAAGACCACTAGTTTCAAGAAAAGGGCAAAGGGAAGAAGAAGGGAACTTCAAAAGAACAGCAAGAAAGTTGCTGCTCAAGAGAAGAAACCCAAGTCTGGACCTAAGCACTGGCGAGTGTTTTCTTGCAAGCGATTTGGACCTTTGGAAGCGGAACTGCCCCAAGTATTTGGCGGATAAGAAGGATGGCAAGGTGAACAAAGGTATATGTGATATACATGTTATTGATGTGTACCTTACTAGAGCTCGTAGTAGCACTGGGTATTTGATCTGGTTACATTGCTAATATTTGCAACTCGAAGCAGGGACTACTGAATAAGCGAGCACCGGCAAAGGGCGAGGTGACGATGCGGCGTGGGAAGCGGTTCCAAAGTCAATGTGATCGCGATCGACACGCTACCTCTACATCTACCTTGAGGATTAGTTTTAGACCTAAATAATTGTTATTTGGTGCCGGCGTTGAGCATGAACATTATATCTGGATCTTGTTTAATGCGAGGCGGTTATTCATTTAAATCGAGAGAATAATGGTTGTTCTATTTATATGAGTAATATCTTTTATGGTCATGCACCCTTGAAGAATGGTCTATTCTTGTTGAATCTCGACGGTAGTGATACACATATTCATAATGTCGAAACCAAAAGATGCAGAGTTGATAATGATAGTGCATCTTATTTGTGGCATTGCCGTTTAGGTCATATCGATGTAAAAGCATGAAGAAACTCCATACAGATGGACTTTTGGAATCACTTGATTATGAATCACTTGGTACTTGCGAACCGTGCCTCATGGGCAAGATGACTAAAACACCGTTCTCGGTTGTATGGAGAGAGCAACAGATTTGTTGGAAATCATACATACAGATGTATGTGGTCCGATGAATGTTGAAGCTCGTGGCGGATATCGTTATTTTCTCACCTTCACGGATGATTTAAGCGGATACGGGTATATCTACTTAATGAAGCATAAATCTGAAACATTTGAAAAGTTCAAAGAATTTCAGAGTGAAGTTGAAAATCATCATAACAAGAAAATAAAGTTTCTACGATCTGATCGTGGAGGAGAATATTTGAGCTACGAGTTTGGTCTACATTTGAAGCAATGCGGAATAGTTTAGCAACTCACGCCACCGGAACACCACAGCGTAATGGTGTGTCGAGCGTCGTGTCGTACTTTACTAGATATGGTGCGATCTATGATGTCTATTTCGATTTACGCTATCGTTTTGGGGTTATGCTTTAGTGACGGCGCATTCACGTTAAATAGGACACCATCAAAATCCGTTGAGGCGACACCTTATGAACTATGGTTTGGCAAGAAACCAAAGTTGTCGTTTCGAAAGTTTGGGGTTGCGATGCTTATGTGAAAAAGCTTCAACCTGATAAGCTTGAACCCAAATCGGAAAAATGTGTCTTCATAGGATACCCAAAGGAGACAATTGGGTATACCTTCTATCACAGATCCGAAGGCAAGACATTCGTTGCTAAGAATGGATCCTTTCTAGAAAGGAGTTTCTCTCGAAAGAAGTGAGTGGGAGGAAAGTAGAACTTGATGAGGTAACAGTACCAGCTCCCTTATTGGAAAGTAGTTCATCACATAAATCGGTTTATGTGACACCTACACCGATTAGCGAGGAAGTTAATGATAATGATCATGAAACTTCAGATCAAGTTGTCCTTGAACTTAGTAGATCAACGAATAAAATCCGCACGAGTGATGCGGTAATCCTATTACGGAAGTCATGCTACTAGATCATGGTGAACCTACGAACTATGAAGAAGCGATGGTGAGCCCAGATTCCATAAAATGGATTGAAGCCATGAAATCTGAGATGGGATCCATGTATGAGAACAAAGTATGGACTTTGGTTGACTTGCACGATGATCGGCAAGCAATAGAGAATAAATGGATTTTTAAGAAGAAGGCGTGACGACGGTAATATTCTTTGTTTACAAAGCTCGACTTGTTGCAAAAGGTTTTCGACAAGTTCAAGGAGTTGACTACGATGAGACCTTCTCACCCGTGGCGATGCTTAAGTCTGTCCGAATCATGTTAGCAATCGTCGCATTTATGATTATGAAATATGGCGGATGGATGTCAAAACTGCATTTCTGAATGGATTTCTAGAAGAAGAGTTGTATATGATGCAACGGAAGGTTTTGTCGATCCTAAAGGAGCTAACAAAGTGTGCAAGCTCCAACGATCAATCTATGGTGCAGTGCAAGCCTCTCGGAGTTGGAATAAGCGCTTTGATAGTGTGATCAAAGCATATGGTTTTATCTGAGACTTTTGGAGAAGCTTGTATTTACAAGAAAGTGAGTGGGAGCTCTGTAGCATTTCTAATATTATATGTGGACGACATATTGTTAATTGGAAATGATATAGAATTTCTGGATAGCATAAAGGATACTTGAATAAAAGTTTTTCAATGAAGGACCTCGGTGAAGCTGCTTACATATTGGGCATCAAGATCTATAGAGATAGATCAAGGCGCTTAATTGGACTTTCACAAAGCACATACCTTGATAAGGTTTTGAAGAAGTTCAAAATGGATCGAGCAAAGAAAGGATTTGTACCTGTATTACAAGGTGTGAAATTGAGTCGGACTCAATGCCCGACCACAACGAGAAGATAGAGAGAAATGAAAGATGTTCCTATGCTTCAGCCATAGGCTCTATCATGTATGCAATGCTGTGTACCAGACACGGCGTATGCTTAGCAATAAGCTTGGCGGGAAGGTACCAAAGTAATCGAGTGGATCATTTGGACAGCGGTCAAGAACATCTGAAATACGAAAAGGACTAAGGATATGTTTCTTGTATATGGAGGTGACAAAGAGCTAGTCGTAAAGGGTTACGTCGATGCAAGCTTTGACACTGATCCGGACGATTCTAAATCGCAAACCGGATCGTATTTTTATTAAGCGGTGGAGCTGTAAGTTGGTGCAGTTCTAAACAAAGCGTCGTGGCGGGATCTACATGTGAAGCGGAGTACATAGCTGCTTGAAGCAGCAAATGAAGGAGTGCGGATGAAGGAGTTCATTTCGATCTAGGTGTTATACCTAGTGCATCGGGACCAATGAAGATCTTCGTGACAATCTTGGTGCAATTGCCTTGGCAAAGGAATCCAGATTTCACAAGAGGACCAAGCACATCAAGAGGCGCTTCAATTCCATTCGGGACCAAGTCCAAGTGGGAGACATAGAGATTTGCAAGATACATACGGATCTGAATGTTGCGAGACCGTTGACTAAGCCTCTCTCACGAGCAAAACATGATCAGCACCAAGACTCCATGGGTGTGAGAATCATTCTTGTGTAATCTAGATTATTGACTCTAGTGCAAGTGGGAGGCTGAAGGAAATATGCCCTAGAGGCAATAATAAAGTTATTATCTATTTCCTTATATCATGATAAATGTTTATTATTCATGCTAGAATTGTATTAACGGAAACATAATACATGTGTGAATACATAAACAAACAGTATGTCACTAGTATGCCTCTACTTGACTAGCTCGTTAATCGAAGATGGTTATGTTTCCTAACCATAGACATGAGTTGTCATTTGATTAACGGGATCACATCATTAGGAGAATGATGTGATTGACTTGACCCATTCCGTTAGCTTAGCACTTGATCGTTTAGTATGTTGCTATTGCTTTCTTCATGACTTATACAAAGTTCCTGCAACTATGAGATTATGCAACTCCGTTTACGGAGGAACACTTTGTGTGCTACCAAACGTCTGGCGTAATCGGGTGATTATAAAGGTACTCTCTGGTGTCTCCAAAAGTATATGTTGAGTTGGCATAATTGAGATTAGGTTTTGTCACTCCGATTGTCGGAGAGGTATCTCTGGGCCTTCTCGGTAATACTCATCACCTAAGCCTTGCAAGCATTGTAACTAATGAGTTAGTTATGAAATGATGTATTACGAGCGAGTAAAGAGACTTGCGATAGCGAGATTGAACTAGGTATTGGATACCGGCGATCGAATCTCGGGCAAGTAACATACCGATGACAAAGGAACAACGTATGTTGTTATGCGGTTTGACCGATAAAGATCTTCGTGAAAATGTAGGAACCAATATGAACATCCAGGTTCCGCTATTGGTTATTGACCGAGAATAGTTCTAGGTCATGTCTACATAGTTCTCGAACCCGTAGGGTCCGCACGCAACGTTACGATGACGGTTTATTATGAGTTTATAAGTTTTGATGTACGAAGTTTGTTGGAGTCCGGATGTGATCACGGACATGACGAGGAGTCTCGAAATGGTCGAGACATAAAGATCGATATATTGGAAGCCTATGTTTGGACTTGGAAAGGTTCGGGTGAGATCGGGATTTTACGGAACACCGGGGTTACGGAACCCTCCGGGGGTCAATGGGCCTTAATGGGCCATAAGGGAGAAGAGGAGGGCGGCCAGGGGCAGGCGCGCCCCTCCCCTAGTCCGAATAGGACAAGGAGAGGCGGCGCCCCCTTCCTCTTCCCCTCCCCAAGTCCTAATCCAACTAGGAAGGGGGAGTCCTACTCCGGTGGGAGTAGGACTCCTCGGCCGCCTCCTCCTAGGGCGGCCGCACCCCTTGCTCCTTTATATCTGGGGCAGGGGCACCCCATAAGACACAAGTTGATCTACGGATCGTTCCTTAGCCGTGTCGGTGCCCCACTCCACCATATTCCACTTGGTCATATCGTTGCGGAGCTTAAGCGAAGCCTGCGCCGATAAAGTCATATCGTCGTGGAGCTTAGGCGAAGCCCTGCGTCGGTGGAGCATCATCATCGCCACCACGCCGTCGTCTTGTGGAACTCATCCCGACGCTTTCTGGATCGGAGCCGGGGATCGTCATCGAGTTGAGCGTGTCTTGAACTTCGGAGGTGCCGTGCGTTCGGTACTTGGATCGGTCGGATCGTGAAGACGTCGACTACATCAACAGCGTTGTTATAACGCTTCGCTTCGGTCTCACAGTGCGTGGACATACACTCTCCCCTCTCGTTGTTATGCCATCACCATGATCTTGCGTGTGCGTAGGAAATTTTTTGAAATTACTACGTTCCCCAACAACTCCATCCAAAGAGTTGTTTGGATGGCGGGGTTAGATTGACAATAAATGCACTAGGAGAACTAGCTCGAATTAGCACCTCTTGGGTGGATAGTTTTTTTGGGTGGGTTATAGATGCAACTAGCTCAAACTAGCCCTCATGTTTAGATATACTTTAGGGCTATTTGAGCCCAAACTAGCTCAAACTAAGCGTAACCCATGGATCTGACAGCAGTTAATCAGCCAATAATTTGTAAGAATACACTAAACTCCTTCCGGCCCATAATATAAGATGTTAATTCATCTAATATGTGAGTATATTGGATGTTATAAGATACTCCCTCCGTTCCTAAATATTTGTCTTTTTAGAGATTTCAAATGGACTACCACATACGGATGTATATAGACATATTATAAAAGAGTGTTGTACTACATCATTGTGCAATTGTTGTTTAGCTTCTAATATTAACTTGGTGCTTTTAGGTACATAAGTCATTGGTAAAGATCCACGCTTCGACCCTTTCTGTGTATGGGGTAATGAGATATCGATGAACCATCATCAAGTGAGGAAGCTGATAAAGATTGTTAGTATAATGGGTCCAAAGATGGCAATTAAACTATTTGTTTACACTTTATCCAAGACAACAGTGAACGGCAGGATGGTAAGTAAGAACTCTACAGCCTTCTTTTTATTGCCCATAATGAGTTGTGTTAGATGACAATATTTTGATCTTTTTCCTTTGAAGTGGTTGCCAAAGCAGTTTACTCAAGATTACCTCTCAAACTACATGATTGGTGGGCATGCAAAGGTTAAAGTATTTCTACCAGAACACGATGATTATCTAGATGATTTCATGAAGACTGTGAAGGATGGGCGGTCGGACATCACAAGGGGTTGAACTAGAGTCGCGTGTGCCTTCTGCATGGAGGAGGGCACAATATGGGCATTCTGCTTCACCTTGTTCAGCAACCAGAATATATTTCGCCTCTTTCTTTACCGTCTTTAATAGTACAAGTATACAACTGTGGTTCATCATTCTTTATTTGGTTCTTATGTAATTCTTGAACATATGTACCTATGAATCGAATAATGCATTGGTTGTTTGAACCTGATGGATATGAATAAAGCTGTAGCATACATTCAAATTCAAATTCAAATCCGGTACAATTTGAAATAGCAGCAATTAAATTACAGTGAAATTACACTCTCCTGGTTGTTACAGCACACACAGTTGGTAAAACACAAACGTTTGCGATATACACCATAATCCGAGACGGTTCACATAGAGGAAATGTGTGCAAGCATGCACACAGTTGCCGTTTGCAAAGCGTGTGCGATGTTAGACAATACCACAAACGGTGCAGGCAAACTAAACGTTTGGGTTAGTTGCCTTATTGTACATGATTCGTAACCATGAACTATTTCTGATGAAGTATGCATCGTAAACGTTGCACCACAGAATAGCATGCGCGATAGTTGTCGTGTACGACGATGTTACGACGGTCCGACGTTTCGTAATCCTGTCCGACACTCGTACGACGATTAGCTAATCTTCTTAACAGTGAACTATTTGTGATGGGCCACGCACCATACACGTTCTATAATAGTGAACCGTTTGTGATGGGCGCGCGTAAATAAACGTAGCACCACAGAATACCGATTGCGATGGCAATGCGGCGAAGCAGTAGAATCTTGTGGGTCCCTATCGGCGGTTTACGGGTGCGTGTGGGAAGGACCTCCTATCACCCACACTCACTTGGCGATGGTTCCAAATGCCGTTGTGGAAAGGGGTTAAAACCGTGTGTATACCACCAACGCGTACCAGTGGATACTCGATGTGGGAGGTGTGTGGGAGAGGGATTTCGGTCTCTGTGGACCTTGGGCTTGACGCCTTGACGTATTCAGCTTGTGAAGGGCACGCCGCGCGGATTGGCCGAGATGATTTAAAGATCAGACGCGTCAACTATTCCTGGCCGGCTGCTGTCAGAATCAGTTTCCAGGAAGTACCTCGGCCCTTCACCCTCTACGGAGAGTTTGGCCGGGGTAGAAAAGAGGTCGTGGATCGCTTCTTGCTCGTGAAGGAGAAAATGCGTCTCCGCGATGGTGGTTCGAGCATGGGAATCGTACCTTGGAGATTGGAATCGTTGACCGACAAACCCATCGATCCTTTGTTGATCTTCACAGCGGAACTCTCAATGAAAGCACCAGTTTCGATGTAAAAACCGGCAAACCTATGGGTAGGGGGTCCCGAGTTGTGGATCTCGGATCGGTGGTAACAAGGACAAGGGACAATGTTTACCTAGGTTCGGGCCCTGTTGATGGAGGTAAAATCGTACATCTCGCTCTTGTTTATATTGATGATGATGTATCGAGTACAAAGTTGATCTACCTCGAGATCGTAAGTCGTTTTCTAACCCTAGGGCTAGGTGAATGTAATTGTGACCCTTTGGCTTATATATACGCTAGGTAGGGCATCTAGGGTTACATAGTCGGTATCCAGGGGATCACATGGAGGCGGTAGGAGATGTCTTGGATTGTATGTCAAGTCTTCGGTGGACGTAGCCTTGATCCGCTGTGTATACTACCAGAGTCCATCTCAAAGAGAACTAGGGCCCATCGGCCCATCAGAGGACTACGGGTCGACGGTGAGGAAGAGAAAAAGCTACCATTGCGGAAATCGACGGAGGGACAAAGAGAACGTCTTCAACCACTTCGATTGGGGTGGAGAAGAAAACCCTAGCCATCGGGGCAAGGGATCCGAAATAATCACGTCTACCTTCACTAGCTACTCATTAGGAGTCAATGGAGATCTCGCGGAGACATGCTCGTGGAGAGGGGAGAAGACGGCGGCGTTGTGGCTAGGCCACAACAACAGGCGGCAACGCCCAACCCTAGATTACGAGGTCTACGGCTCTGGAATTGCTTGGGGGGGGGGGATCTGAAATTGCCCAAACATGAGCTAGCAAAGCATGAACCAATGGGCTCATTCAAATTCAAATAAAATAAATTGCAAAAAGCCACCACAATTCCGTCAAGTAGTGTGGAAAGCCATAAAACACTAAGAGCATCTACAACCACAGACAGCAAATCCGACCCCTCAAATCCGTTGCAAGAGCGGACACGCACTTGTGTGAGATGCAGCTACCGGCGAGATAGGGCCGCGGGCGTCGATGCTACAGAAGAGTGTGTAGCGGGCCGGAACCGGGGGTCGTGGTGGTGCTGCAACATGGGGTCGACGACGCTCCGTCCATGCTTCAAGAGAGCGATGCGGTGGCTCGCCGTTTTTTCTTTTGAACAACACCCTTGTTGCCACCCCGGACTGCGTGGTGCTCCGGCGTAGTTGCAACGGAGGGCCGGTGAGGTGCAATGAAACACCACGGGAGCTGCAGTGAAGCATCGTGGGGGTCATTGGAGCTCCGACGAGGTTGCAATGAAGCACCGCCATGCGTCGCTGGAGCTGCAGTGAAGCACCACGGGGGTCGCTGGAGCTCTGGCGAGGTTGCAATGAAGCGCTGCTGGACGCCGTCGGTGCTACCCATGGGAGCTGGCTAATTGTACGGCTGCAGTTTCATCGGACGGTTTTAGACTAAAATCATACGGATGATAGTATCCGCACCCTCAAAAAAAAGATTTGTACTATCCGCCATATTTTTCTTGTTACCGGGAACGCAAAACACTTTGTTGATGGCTTTTTGACACAAAAATCTGAGAGGGGGCGGCTCTCATCAGTGCTGACATGGCAAGTAAAACCCGCAGCGTTAGGTTGCCGTAGAAGAGTCCACTGGTGAGCATGTTAGGGGGTGTTTGTTTTCAGGGACTTATTGGTTTAGGGACTTAAAAAAGTCCCTATAAGTCTCATCTAAACCAAACACAAGGGACTTATTGGGACTTATTGTGATGATTTGGAACTTATCAAATAAGACTCTCAAGGAGGAGCTTATTAAGACTTATTCGCTCCAGGCTCGTTCCCCGCACGCACCGTCGCCCGCCCGTCGCCGCCCGCCTCTCGCCCGCCGCCGCCCGCCTCGGTTCGCCGCCCCGTTGCCGCCCCGCCTCTCGCCCCGTCGCCACCCCGCCTCGGTTCGTTCTGCCTTGGTTTGTTGCAACGGTGCCTCCAATCGCCGGACAGGCCCTCTCCTAAGCCTCGTTGCAGCGGTGCAACATGGACTTATAAGTCCCTGTAAACAAATAGGTAGGGACTCGGGACTTATAAGTCCTTGTAAACAAACAGGTAGGGACTTATGACTTATAAGTTGGGACTTAAAAAAGTCATAGGACTTATGAAACAAACTTAATCCTCATCTGTCACATTTGATCAAGCACCTTCCGCGCTCTGCCGGCGGCCACTGCGCGCCATGAAACTGAGCGGAGACGAACAGAGTGTGCGCTGCAGTATTGCCGGACGGCACAGCGGCAGCGAGCTGGAGCGGCGGATACGGGCGTCCTTAGGCATGGGAGCACTGCAGAGCACGGAATGGCGGCCGCACGGTGACCTCGCCGTCCATGGGCACGAAGACGAAATCGAGCAGGGAGCATCACGGGGAGCTCGGACTCGCCGGAGCTAGATGGCGCGCAGGAGCTCGGTCTCGCCGGCGACCAAATCGAGGCGCAGGGACCTCGGCCTCGCCGGGGCGGGGCGGGCAGAGAAAACTGGAAGAAGGTGATTCTCTGCACTGAGAGGGGTCGGAGTGAAGCCAGAATCTGGGGATCATCCTTACATTCACATTGATCGATTGATCGGGCTGTTGCGGAAGCGGACATGCCACATTGATTGGGCTTCCGGTTTGTAGCAGGGCCAGCCGGCGGGGCAAACAGGGCCGCCGGCGGTGGTTGGGGGCCCGCGAGACCAAGAACGCAACGGTTCTTGGTTTCGGCGCCGTCTCCCGCTGCTTCTCCTCACCCTATATATACCCCGCCCAACCCGGAATAACCGTCGCATCCACCCCCCACCGACGACAGCTGGCCGGAGCGTCCTTCGCCCCCGCCAGACCAGAGACGAGAGAGAGCACCGAGAGCCAGAGCAGCGCGCGGGCGGGCACGATGCCGCCGCTGGAGATCCACTCGCTCCGGCACGCGCGCCATCTGCTCAGCGCGGGCCGGCGCCGCCGCGTCGTCTCCGTGAGCGGGGCGGAGTCCCTCGCTGAGGTCCCCGCCCTGGGACGGCTGCTCTACCGCGCTCATCGCCTGATCCTGCCGAAGAGGCGCCGGTGGGAGGTGCTGGGCTACCGGCGCATCCTCAACCTGGGCAGCATCAGTGGCACCCTCGCCAGCCTGCGCCGTCGCGACCTCCCCAGGCTCTACGCCGAGCCCTTGGACCAGGCGCGCATCCAGCGCGTGCGCCAGCGCGCCCAGCGCGTGCGCGCTCTCTCCTCCCGCGTCGGCGGCGGGGCTCCAGGCTACCGCAGCCTCGTCCTCGCCGACCGCCTCCTCCTCCTCGCCGACGACGCGGACCGCCTCCGCCTCATCGCCGACGACGCCCACGCCCGGCTCCTCGCCCTCGACCCCTTGCGCCAGCGCATCGAGGACGACTGCGAGGCCGTGAGGGAGGAGCTCGAGCGCGCCGTCGACATGAGCGAACCCGCTCACTGATGCGCCTCCGGTTCGGTAACTTTGCACGGAGTCTGCACCAACTTCGGCTTCGCCCCCGTGGGCTGTTAATTCTTGAGATTCTTTCGCATTCGTTCGTTCCTTCGTTCGGGTCGTCGTCAGAAATTGCGTAGAGAAGCTTTCGAGAAACAAACATCTGTTTGTTCGTTGTATAGTGTCCAAATTAAACTCCAGATATAGATGAACAAATTCTTTTGATTGACACTGGTCGAAAGGATGAAAAAGTTCTTGTTCTTTTTTCTTCTTTGTTTCTGTTCTACAGTTGCCACGTGACCCCTGCATTTTTTGGCATGGTTTACATATACAAAACGAAATTCATACGTTTGTATGTGATTTAGTAGCGCAATTCAATTCAGATATATCCTTGCAGTCCAACCAAAGGTTGCTGTCAAAAACATACTGTATTTCCCCATAGGATAGGACGAATCGAATAGGCTTGCATTCTACCATGGTCAAATGAGTTAAACTCAAAACTAACTGTAAACACATCCATATGTCCAACAAGTTTTTTTCTTAAAGTCATACGTACTGTACTACTCCCTCTGCCCGGAAATATTTGTCGGAGAAATGTATGTATCTAGAGGTATTTTAGTTCAAAATACATCCATTTTTATCCATTTCTCCGACGAGTATTTTCGGACGAAGAAAGTTGTACTATATAAGAACTTGTTAATTAATCGGCCATTGCATTCTGTATCAAATGCACATCTAAACAAACAAAGGATTTGCTTCACGCCACGTTCCACGGAAGGTGTAAACCACAAACCGGGCATGAAACCTGGGCATCCGGACCTCCGCCACGTACTCGTCCCACTCAAAAATCTTTCCAACACAATAACCGGTGTGCTCTAACCGTCTTTCCGGGAAGAGGCACCGTATTCATGCCGCTCCAGAGCGGACACGACCACTCTGCAGCATGTCGGGCATTCAAGGGGCACGCCCGAGAGCGTCGCCCTCATCGTGTCCGCTCGCTCGCTATCTGCGCCGCGTGCAATGCCGGCTCAGAGTAGCACGACCAGACTGGGCGACGGGACGGCTTCCTACTGCATTGAAGCCGTCCGTCTGTCCATTCGTCTGCTCGGCATTGAACATGTGCGGTGGTCGAAACTCACTCTGGCGCGCAATAACGGCAAGTGACAACGCGATTTAGAAGCGGCTCTCGCCGGCACAGAAGCACTAGATGGCATCCCTTGCAAACGGCTGGCAGGCCCGACGTTCCCGACGTATATATAGGGGCCAGCTTGCCTCTGAGCTCGCCGGAGGAGAGCTCGGAGGACGACGACCGGATGATGAAGGAGTTGTTCCATGTTGACACCACATCAGTTGCGGCTTCACCATGGCGCATAACGCAGGTGCGCCGAGCCCATTATGGCGCGGGAGGAGCATCCGGGCGAGTCTGTGACCTCGATTTTAGTGTTCCGGATCTGCAAGAGAACAGCGGTATAACCTGCACCTCCTCGAGCAGCACCGGCTCCTTAATTCAAGTTAGTTGGGATGCTCTAGAGAACATATCTATCACTAGTGTGAATTTGCCCTCATGTTCTACAACCTAGTTTATTTGACAGTCATCAATATGTTTCTCTCATATCTATCATCATTGTGAATTTGCATAACGAATAGAACATAATTCACGTCTCAGATGAGGCACATTGTGCCAACTGTAGAAGAGCCCCAAGCTTCCCCCTGAACTCAAAGTGGTCTCTCCCATACAATGCAATCCAAACCGAAGTAGCTGAACGTAGAACAGGATCTCAAAGAGACTGTCGTGGTTCTAAGTCTGACAGTAGAATGGGGGGTAGGTATGGAGAGGCAAGATCCTAGCTATGGAGTAGTTGTATACGCAAGGGATTTACGAGTTCAGGCCCTTCTCGGAGGAAGTAATAGCCCTACGTCTCGGAGCCACGAGGCGGTCATTGGATTATATCGTATGTGTTACAGAGTGCGAACCCCTCTACATGTGGAGGGGGTGGCTTATATAGAGTCTTGCCAGACCCCAGCCAGCCCACGTAGTAGAGGGTTTAAGGTGCGTTAAAGCTAGGCGTTCTTGGTAGCATGCTTACATAAAATGTCATTAAGATCATAAAGACTATTTAACTACAAACCGTTTAGGCACCGAGTGGCTCTTGGACTCTGGTGGTCGAGTGGGTCTTCATGGTCGAGTGTCTTTGAATCTGTCGGTGGAAGCCTACGGTCATTGGAAGGCTGCTTCTCTTGTGAGTGTCCTTGTGGAGGGTACCTTTGGGCAGGTCTATGACCCTACCCAGGTACATGACTTCATCATTAGCCCCGAATGGATCGAGGTTTGAGTGAGGAAGGAGTTGATAATCTTTCCGACCTGTTCTTCGTGTTGTGAGTCGTCTTACTCGGATCAACGACCTTGTAGTGATGGCATCAACTTCTCTTTCGATCGCCTTGATCCATTCTTCACGTTTGTCGAGTGAACTTTGTGAACACGAGGATTTCGGCGACGGATCGGAGGAAATCTGTTATCTGACGAGTTGCTTTCTGCGGTTAGCGGATTTCGCGGGATCCGAATTTTGGGAAGCGCGAAGCGAAAACCGCGACACTTTCGGATGGGATAAAACGATGGCGCCTCGATCTTGGCGCCGCCTTTTTCGCCACGTATCATGCGCGCGCCTGTTGCGGGATTGTGACGGGATTGCCTGGGCCTACCGGTCAGCCACTCGGAAGCGGCCCCATATAAAGCGTCGGACCGGGCATTTTGAGCAGTGCGACCTCAGACTTCTCCTCTCTCCGCCTACAAACCTTCTCGTCGCGCTCTTAAATGCATCCAGCGCTGAAGCTCGGTACTTGCCTGCGCCGGGCGACCATGGTGAAGGAGAAGACCGCAGCCACAGAGCAGGTGAAGAAGGCGGCGGCGAAGCCAAGGGAGAGCGCCCGGTCAGGCGGCTCCTCTTCATGATCCAAGCTGCCGCAGGGCTGGGTCAAGGAGGCTGGATCCGCTCGACCATCACCGAAGGATCTCACCGATCTGGCCAATGAAGGACTGATCCCCATGGGTCGGCGAGGCTTCCGACGCGGAGTGGCAACCGCAGCTGAAGAGGGTGAGTGTGTCCTCCTGGCCACCCACGTGATCGGGGTTTTCTCTGCCGCCAAATCCTTTTTCGGGGTTTTTAAACTTTTTGGGCGCAACTCCACCACTTCACTCAAACTCCATTGTCTATCTTGCTGCTTTCATTTAGCTATCGAGAATTTCTTAGGTTGTCGACCGCCTTGGGGTCTCTTCAAGCACATATTCACTGTCGCTCTCGGACGGTGAAAAAAACGAGCCCGAATGACGAGAGGACCCAAGTAATCCAGATGTGGGGGACTCGGGGTCGAGATGAGGGGAAGAGCGCCTTTCCAGCTATGATTCTCCGGACTCGGTTAGAGGTGGCGATCGACCTGGTTTCTTGCCAAGACCAGCCGGCGTCAGGCGGTCATTGGGCTCCCTCCTTTCTCCATGAGTCGAGTGAACAAGACATCTTCCTGAAGGTGTTGCGGAGGAGAAGGCCCAAGTAAAGCTGCTGATGGGCGTGTAGTCCAGCTTATTCACGATGGGGTGACGGCATGGATCTCCTGGAGGTTTTTCTCCGGCGGCGTGTTCGGCCACTCCAATACCGAGGTCATCCAATGTGGATGTACTCGCATGCGGATGACACCACTCGGGTCCATCCGGAGGAGGTCGATGGCGCCACCGGAGAAGTGGATGACTGCCATCACGAGAAACAAAGACAACCCTCGCGGAGCTGAAGGATTCCACCACTCGACCGAGTTACCAACCGGACAAGGTATAACCACTTATCTCCATTGCGATTCTGCTGCATTCATTCTGTTTTGATGCCAATTAAATCGAATGACTTTCACCTTGTTTTGTTGTCTTCTAGGTCACCACCGAGATGTACTCGATGCCCAGCGGGCGAAGAAACAGTCGAAGAAGAAGAAGGAAGTGGAGGTGAAAGTCCGGAGGAATGGGAATCAACGGCGAGGAGGATGAGGAGGATGATAGCTCGATGGCGGGGAGGAGGAGGAGGAAGAGGAGGAAGGCGTCGATCCTCCTTGCTCGGAGGAAGGTCAAGTTGACACATGACCCGGCGGCGGGCGCAAAAGCTGTTGTGCCCACCGGCGATCGACGGCGACCTAGGACAACTTCTCCCACGCCGGTGAGAAACCGCCAAACAACCTCGGCGATGTCGTCAAAGCCGTGAAGGCCTTGCCCAAGATGCGAATGGTCATCCCCACCATCTCCGGGTAACCAATGTAACCTTGTATTTCCTTATTCAACATGAGTGAACTTTTGGTCTACTTGATGGTGATCAGCGATTCTTGAAATCTCAGGTAGCCGCTACCTCGAGACTTCAGCCAAGCACGAAGATCGGGAGATGGAGGATCTGACCACATCAACCTTGGTAAGATCTACGAGGTTTAAGCTTTTAATCGACTAGAGCTTTTAGTCGATTGGACTTCCATGTTTACTTCTGAATCGTACTTGTAGTTCCACCTCACGTCATTGATCTCCCCGATGATGACGAGGAAGCGCCATTGAGGAAGAGGAGGAACAAAAAGTGCTCTCTTGGCAAGGCTGCTCAAGTCGCGGCGATTCTGAGGCGCTGATTTCGAGGAGGCAACCCCACTCGGACTTCAGATCTTCATTGTACGGCTGACAAGTGCCCGACCCACTTAAATCATTGCTGATCCACCATCTCTCTTTGCTACACACCACGTCCGGAAGACCAAGTAGGTGCTGCTAAGGAGGCCATCGCCAGCGAGGGATCATGATGGAGCAGGTGAAAGCGGCCGAGAGGCTAGTCGGTGACCTATGATTCTAGTTCAGCTCTCTAGAGCAATGTCCAAGTAAGTCGATCGTTGCTTGCTTTGTTAGGATATGCTACGACACTTTGCTTCCTTGGAGATTTCCATATCTGTACACCCACCGGGTGTGTGTGTCGATTGAACTTTTGTGGGGCACGCTGAGTGCACCCACTGGTGTAGTCCCGAGACTATGGTCATTGCGTGCGATCGGCTATAATCTTTATCTTGTGATCTTCTTCACTCGACACAGGACGGACCAAGTCGAATGGAACCGTAAAACCGGTGGGGGCACGCTAAGTGCACCCAGGGGTGTAATCCCGAGACTCTTGTCGAATGTTTTGATTCATTGTAGTCTTAGAAATCTACTATTTTTCCTTAATCACTTTCGGAAGTGATCTTTCTTTGATGTCTTTCGTTGGTTGACTCTTTGTAGAAATCTTGCGAGCTTGTGGCTCGTTATACTGAGTTAGAGAATAAGCAGATCCAGCTCAACCTCGATTTGAAGCTTGCTCAGGAGAATTTGCAAAAGACAAAGGATGAAGCAAAAGGTATGGCTGGTGAGAATTTTTAACGACTGCCTTTGTTTTTCTGCTCGTTCTCAACTCTGTTCTCATTGTTGCTTTGCAGATAAACAGGAAGAGACTTTGAAGAAGAAGGATCTTGATCTTGCAGAGGCACTGAAGGCGGCTTTGGAGAAAACAAAGCTCGCTGAAGAGAAGCTTGCCTCAGTCGACAAACTCGAAGGTGAAAATGCCAAGCTGAAAGCCTCTCTTGTGCGGCTAACAAGGAAGTTAGTCGGTGAAGAACGACAAGATTGTTACTGTCGACAAGGTTAATGGCCCAAGCGGGGAAGCGAAAGCGACACGGAGATTTATCTTGGAGGGCTCGCCAAGAAGTTGTTTCTCATGCTTGAAGGTAGTCTCTTTTATCCATTGTCTTGCTCTTACCAGCTCATCACATGATCGTTATTTTGAGTCTAAGCTGTGTTTTCAGAATTCTGCTAAAACTTTGAAGAAGAAACCAGTCGAGTGGAAACCATCTTGGACCCCATCAACTCTCCTGTGAAGGACGAAGCTGCTATGAATGTGCTCTGACTGGAGTCTCGCGTTGCTAGCGTGGTGGATTATCTTGCTTTCATTGAAAGTTGCGATTATCGCGGATCGACTCGACTCTCGGCGAGCAGACTCTTCAGAATGATCTTGAATCCCTGATGACTCGAGTGAATGAGATTCCAAGTCGAGTGCAAGAATGGAAAAACTCTGCTGCCAGGCGTGGTGCTGATGTTGCTCTATCTCTGGTCCGTGTCCACTGCAAAGAAGCGCAAGAGGACAAGCTGGTGTCTCTCAAGGTTGCCAATACCGGGAAGCACGACTTCAGATCTTTCATGGAGACTTTCATCGCTGCTGCTACCCGTATTGCCGCGGAATCGACCTCGACCAGTTTGTTGCACCTTCCAGGTCCTCCGGAGGAGTAAAAACTTCTAAGTCCCACTTTAAATTTGTCTCGGAATGCGAGTGGTTTACAGTAACGATAAACTTTAACGGGCTTAACGCTTTGAGCACCTTTGGATCCATAGGGCGTTTATCCGAACTTGATTTTTCCTTTAACATGCTTTGTTTGCCTTTGAGAGAACTTTATTCCTCATTGGAAGATATTCGTTGAAATTCGATCGACTTGTGCTTCATCTATCCTGCGGTAGAGATGGAACCTGAGGCTGCGGCTGACCTTAATCGTCCTTACGGTTGGGACGAACCGCACGTTGTACTTGTGGCGAAGCTCCGAAGGAGGAGGTTGCAGTCGACCTGCACCTCCTCGTCCTTCGGATTAGGATGGACCGCACGTTGTACTTGTGGCGAGGCTCCGAAGGAGGAGGCAGCAGTCGACCTGCACCTCGTCATACGTTGTACTTGTGGCGAAGCTCGAAGGAGGAGGTAGCGATCGACCTGCACCTCGTCGTCCTTGCGGATTGGGATGAATTCCTTACTTAGGCGAGCAACTGCTTGACTGTCTGCAGCTAAGCCTCCGAGTGGGAGGTTTGCTCTCCACTCGGTAGGATTTTTATTACTTAGGCGAACACTAGGTTGCAGCTAAGCCTCCAGTGGGAGGTTTGCTCTCCATTCGGTAGGATTTTTATTACTTAGGCGAGCACTAGGCTGCAGCTAAGCCCCAGTGGGAGGTTTGCTCACCACTCGGTGGGATTTCTATTACTTAGGCGAGCACTAGGCTGCAGCTAAGCCCCAGTGGGAGGTTTGCTCACCACTCGGTGGGATTTCTATTACTTAGGCGAGCACTGGCTGCAGCTAAGCCCCAGTGGGAGGTTTGCTCTCCACTTGGTAGGATTTTTATTATTTAGGCGAGCACTGGGCTGCAGCTAAGCCCCAGTGGGAGGTTTGCTCTCCACTCGGTGGGATTTTTATTACTTAGGCGAGCACTGGGCTGCAGCTAAGCCTCCGAGTGGGAGGTTTGCTCTCCACTCGGTAGGATTTTTATTACTTTGGATGTTAAGGAGAATCCTTGGGCTGTTGTAAGCCCCCCGAGTGGGAGGCTGGCTCACCACTCGGTAGAATTTGAATACTTAGGCGAGTACTTGGACTGCAGCTAAGCCTCCGAGTGGGAGGCTGGCTCACCACTCGGTAGGATTTGAATACTTAGGCGAGTACTTGGACTACAGCTAAGCCTCCGAGTGGGAGGCTGGCTCGCCACTCGGTAGGATTTGAATAATTAGGCGAGTACTTGGACTGTAGCTAAGCCTCCGAGTGGGAGGCTGGCTAGCCACTCGGTAGGATTTTGAATACTTAGGCGAGTACTTGGACTGCAGCTAAGCCTCCGAGTGGGAGGCTGGCTTGCCACTCGGTGGGATTTTGAATACTTAGGCGAGTGCTTGGACTGCAGCTAACCTCCGGTGGGAGGCTGGCTCGCCACTCGGTGGGATTTTGAATGCTTAGGCGAGTGCTTGGACTGCAGCTAAGCCTCCGGTGGGAGGCTGGCTGCCACTCGATGGGATTTTGAATACTTAGGCGAGTGCTTGGTGTAGCTAAGCCTCCGAGTGGGAGGCTGGCTCGCCACTCGGTGGGATTTTGAATACTTAGGCGAGTGCTTGGACTGCAGCTAAGCCTCCGGTGGGAGGCTGGCTGCATCACTCGGTGGGATTTTGAATACTTAGGCGAGTGCTTGGACTGCAGCTAAGCCTCAGGTGGGAGGCTGGCTCATCACTCGGTGGGATTTTGAATACTTAGGCGAGTGCTTGGACTGCAGCTAAGCCTCCGGTGGGAGGCTGGCTCGCCACTCGGTGGGATTTTGAATGCTTAGGCGAGTGCTTGGACTGCAGCTAAGCCTCCGGGTGGGAGGCTGGCTCGCCACTCGATGGGATTTTGAATACTTAGGCGAGTGCTTGGACTGTGGCTAAGCCTCCGAGTGGGAGGCTGGCTCATCACTCGGTGGGATTTTGAATACTTAGGCGAGTGCTTGGACTGCAGCTAAGCCTCCGAGTGGGAGGCTGGCTGCCACTCGGTAGGATTTTGAATACTTAGGCGAGTACTTGGACTGCAGCTAAGCCTCAGAGTGGGAGGCTGGCTGCATCACTCGGTGGGATTTTGAATGCTTAGGCGAGTGCTTGGACTGCAGCTAAGCCTCCGAGTGGGAGGCTGGCTCGCCACTCGATGGGATTTTGAATACTTAGGCGAGTGCTTGGATCAGTGGCTAAGCCTCCGGTGGGAGGCTGGCTGCCACTCGGTGGGATTTTGAATACTTAGGCGAGTGCTTGGACTGCAGCTAAGCCTCCGAGTGGGAGGCTGGCTCGCCACTCGGTGGGATTTTGAATACTTAGGCGAGTGCTTGGACTGCAGCTAAGCCTCCGAGTGGGAGGCTGGCTCGCCACTCTGTGGGATTTTGAATACTTAGGCGAGTACTTGGACTGCAGCTAAGCCTCCGAGTGGGAGGCTGGCTCGCCACTCGGTGGGATTTTGAATACTTAGGCGAGTACTTGGACTGCAGCTAAGCCTCCGAGTGGGAGGCTGGCTCGCCACTCGGTGGGATTTTGAATACTTAGGCGAGTACACGGACTGCAGCTAAGCCTCCGAGTGGGAGGCTGGCTCGCCACTCGGTGGGATTTTGAATACTTAGGCGAAGCGGATTCGCAGCTAAGCCCCGGTGAGAGACTGTTCGTCACTCGGAAAGGATTTTTACAAACTTAGGCGAACCGGATTCGCAACTAAGCCACCCACTGGGGAAATTTCAACAAAAGTAATAACAATCCTTTGGGAAAATTATAACATTCTTGTCTTAGATAAACAAACTACAAAATTACTTTTATTACATTTCAACCGAGTGAGTATTAAGTGTAAAAGGGGCGGAGCAGCTCCGCGTTCCAAGCTCGAGGCTCGTCGATCTGGCGATCAACGTTGTAGAGATGATATACTCCGTTGTGGAGGACTCTTGTGACGATGAAGGGACCTTCCCAAGTGGGACCGAGCTTGTGTGGTTTCTGTTGATCCACTCGGAGGACCAAATCTCCCTCTTGAAAGGCTCCCAAGGGTATGCAGAAATTCAAAAATTTTCCTACGTGTCACCAAGATCTATCTATGGAGTAACTAGCAACGAGGGAAGGAGAGTGCATCTACATACCCTTGTAGATCGCTAAGCGGAAGCGTTCAAGAGAACGGGGTTGAAGGAGTCGTACTCGTCGTGATCCAAATCACCGGAGATCCTAGTGCGAGCAGACGGCACCTCCGCGTTCAACACACGTACAGCCGGTGGCGTCTCCCACGCCTTGATCCAGCAAGGAGAGAGGGAGAGGTTGAGGAAGACTCCATCCAGCAGCAGCACAACGGCATGGTGGTGGTGGAGGCGTGGCAATCCTGCAGGCCGCCAAGCACCGTGGGAGAGGAGAAGGGAGAGGCAGGGGCTGCGCCATGAAGAGGTGAAAACTCATGTGTTGGGCAGCCCCGGACCTCAAGTATATATAGGGAAGGGAGGGGCTGCGCCTCTAGGGTTCCCTCCTAGGGGCGGCGGCCAGCCAGATCCCATCTGGTGGGGCGGCCAAGGGAGAGAGGGAACTTGCCCCCAAGCTGGGTGGGGCGCCCCCCCAAACCCTAGGCGCTTGGGCCCTTGTGGGCGCACCAGCCCACACCGGGCTGGTCCCTCCCACACTTGGCCCATGCTGCCCTCCGGGGATGGTGGCCCCACTTGGTGGACCCCGGACCCTCCGGTGGTCCCAGACGTTCGATAAAACCGAAACTTTTCCGGTGACCAAAACAGGACTTCCCATATATAAATCTTTACCTCCGGACCATTCCGGAACTCCTCGTGACGTCTGGGATCTCATCCGGGACTCCGAACAACATTCAGTAACCACATACAAACTTCCTTTATAACCCTAGCGTCATCGAACCTTAAGTGTGTAGACCCTACGGGTTCGGGAACCATGCAGACATGACCGAGACGTTCTCCGGTTAATAACCAACAGCGGGATCTGGATACCCATGTTAGCTCCCACATGTTCCACGATGATCTCATTGGATGAACCACGATGTCGAGGATTCAATCAATCCCGTATTCAATTCCCTTTGTCTAGCGGTATTGTACTTGCCCGAGATTCGATTGTCGGTATCCCGATACCTTGTTCAATCTCGTTACCGGCAAGTCTCTTTACTCGTTCCGTAACACATCATCCCGTGATCAACCCCTTGGTCACATTGTGCACATTATGATGATGTCCTACCGAGTGGGCCCAGAGATACCTCTCCGTCAACCGGAGTGACAAATCCCGCCTCGATTCGTACCAACCCAACAGATACTTTCGGAGATACTTGTAATGAACCTTTATAGCCACCCGATTCGTTGTGACGTTTGGTACACCAAAGCATTCCTACGGTATCCGGAGTTGCACAATCT
This sequence comes from Aegilops longissima, assembly GCA_021605205.1. Classification (NCBI taxonomy): domain Eukaryota; kingdom Viridiplantae; phylum Streptophyta; class Magnoliopsida; order Poales; family Poaceae; genus Aegilops; species Aegilops longissima. The sequence goes on from CM038680.1 coordinate 495,354,321, forward strand.
CATGGTCTAAGGAAATGATACTTGACATTAGAAAAGCTTTAGCATATGAACTACGATCTTTGTGCTAGGCTTAGGATTGGGTCTTGTCCATCACATCATTCTCCAAATGATGTGATCCCGTTATCAATGACATCCAATGTCCATGGTCAGGAAACCGTAACCATCTATTGATCAACGAGCTAGTCAATTAGAGGCTTACTAGGGACATGGTGTTGTCTATGTATCCACACATGTATCTGAGTTTCCTATCAATACAATTATAGCATGGATAATAAACTATTATCATGAACAAGGAAATATAATAATAACTAATTTATTATTGCCTCTAGGGCATATTTCCAACAGTCTCCCACTTGCACTAGAGTCAATAATCTAGTTCACATCGCCATGTGATTAACACTCATAGGTCACATCGCCATGTGACCAACATCCAAAGAGTTTACTAGAATCACTAAACTAGTTCACATCATCATGTGATTAAGACTCAATGAGTTCTGGGGTTTGATCATGTTTTGCTTGTAAGAGAGGTTTTAGTCAACGGGTCTGCAACATTCAGATCCGTATGTACTTCGCAATTCTCTATGTCATATTGTAAATGCTGCTTCCACGCTCCACTTGGAGCTATTCCAAATGGTTGCTCCACTATACGTATCCGTTTGGCTACTCAGAGTCATTCGGATAGGTGTTAAAGCTTGCATCGACGTAACCCTTTACATCGAACTCTTTATCACCTCCATAATCGAGAAACATGTCCTTATTCCTCTAAGGATAATTTTGACCGCTATCTGGTGATCCACCCTTGATCACCTTTGTATTCTCTTGCCGGATATGTAGCAAGGCACACATCAGTGCGGTACACAAAGATAGCATACTTGTAGAGCCTACGTCTATAGCATAGGGGCGACCTTCGTCCTTTCTCTCTTTTCTGCCGTGGTCGAGCTTTAACTCTTAACTTCATACCTTACAACTCAGTCAAGAACTCCTTCTTTGACTGATCCATTTTGAACACCTTCAAGATTATGTCAAGGTATGTGCTCATTTGAAAGTATTATTAAGTATTTTGATCTATCCTTATAGATCTCGATGCTCAATGTTCAAGTAGCTTAATCCAGGTTTTCTATTGAAAAACTTCTTTCAAATAACCCTATATGCTTTCCAGAGATTCTACATCATTTCTGATCATCAATATGTCAACAACATATACTCATCAGTAATTCTATAGTGCTCCCACTCACTTCTTTGGAAACACAAGTTTCTCATAAACTTTGTATAAACCCAAAATCTTTGATCATCTCATCAAAGCGTACATTCCAACTCCGAGATGCTTACCCCAGTCCTTAGAAGGATCGCTGGAGCCAGCATGCCTTTTTAGCATCCTTAGGATCGACAAAACTTTCTGATTGTATCACATACAACCTTTCCTTACGAAAACTGGTAAGGAAACTCGTTTTGACATCCATCTGCCAGATTTCATAAATGCAACTTATGCTAACATGATTCCGACGGACTTAAGCATCGCTACGGATGAGAAAATCTCATCGTAGTCAACTCCTTGAACTTGTGAAAAACTCTTCGCCACAAGTCGAGCTTCATAGACGGTGATATTACCATCCACGTCCGTCTTCTTCTTAAAGATCCATTTATCTCAATAGCTTGCCGATCATCGGGCAAGTCCACCAAAGTCCATGCTTTGTTCCGATACATGGATCCTATCTCGGATTTCATGGCCTCGAGCCATTCGTCGGAATCTGGGCCCACCATCGCTTCTCCATAGCTCGTAGGTTAATTGTTGTCTAGCAACATGACCTCTAAGACAAGATTGCGTACCACTCTGAAGTAGTACGCATCCTTGTCACCCTACGAGGTACGGTAGTGACTTGATCCGAAACTTCATGATCACTATCATAAGCTTCTACTTAAATTGGTGCAGGTGCCACATCAACAACTTTCTGTGCCCTGCTACACTCTGGTTGAAGTGATGGTTCAATAACCTCATCAAGTCTCCACCTTCCTCCCACTCAATTCTCGAGACAAACCTTTCCTCGAGAAAGGACCCGATTCAAGAAACAATCACTTTTGCTTCCGGATCTGAATTAGGAGGTATACCCAACTATTTTGGGTGTCCTATGAAGATGCATTTTATCCGCTTTGGGTTCGAGCTTATCAACCTGAAACTTTTTCACATAAGCGTCGCAGCCCCAAACTTTTATGAAATGACAACTTAGGTTTCTCCAAACGGTGTCGTCTCAACGGAATTATGTGGTACCCTATTAAAGTGAGCGCGGTTGTCTCTAATGCCTAACCCATGAATGATAGTGGTAATTCGATAAGAGACATCATGGTACGCACCATATCTAATAGGGTGCAACTATGATGTTTGGACACACCATCACACTATGGTGTTCCAGGCGGTGTTAATTGTGAAACATTTCCACAATGTCTTAATTGCGTGCCAAAGCTCGTAACTCAGATACTCATCTCTATGATCATATCATAGATATTTTATCCTCTTGTCACAATGATATTCAACTTCACTCTGAAATTACTTGAACCATTCAATAATTCAGACTTGTGTTTCATTAAGTAAATATGCTCAGTATCTACTTAAATCATCCGTGAAGTAAGAACATAACGATATTCACTGCATGCATCAACACTCATTGGACTGCACACATCAAAATGTGTTACTGCCAACAAGTTGCTATCTTGTTCCATCTTACTGAAACGAGGCTTTTCAGTCATCTTGCCCATGTGGTATGATTTGCATATCTCAAGTGATTCAAAATCAAGTGAGTCCAAACGATCCATCTACATGGAGTTTCATCATGCGTATACACCAATAGACATGGTTCGCATGTCTCAAACTTTTCAAAAACGAGTGAGTCCAAAGATCCATCAACATGGAGCTTCTTCATGCTTTTTATACCAATATGACTTACATGGCAGTGCCACAAGTAAGTGGTACTATTATTACTATCTTTTGGCATGAAAATGTGTATCACTACGATCGAGATTCAATAAACCATTCCTTTAGGTGCAAGACCATTGAAGGTATTATTCAAATAAATAGAGTAACCATTATTCTCCTTAAATGAATAACCGTATTGTGATAGACATGATCCAATCATGTCTATGCTCAACGCAAACACCAAATGACAATTATTCTGGTTTAATACTAATCTTGATGGTAGAGGGAGCGTGCGATGCTTGATCACATCAACCTTGGAAACACTTCCAACACGTATCGTCAGCTCACCTTTAGCTAGTCTCCGTTTATTCCGTAGCTTTTATTTTGAGTTACTAACACTTAGCAACCGAACCGGTATCTAATACCCTGGTGCTACTAGGAGTACTAGTAAAGTACACATTAACATAATGTATATCCAATATACTTCTATCGACCTTGCCAGCCTTCTTATCTACCAAGTATCTAGGGTAATTCTGCTCCAGTGGTTGTTCCCCTTATTACAGAAGCACTTAGTCTCGGGTTTGGGTTCGACCTTGGGTTTCTTCACTGGAGCAGCAACTGATTTGCTGTTTCATGAAGTGTCCCTTCTTGCCCTTGCCCTTCTTGAAACTAGTGGTTTCACCAACCATCAACAATTGATGCTCCTTCTTGATTTCTACTTTCGCGGTGCCAAACATCGTGAATACCTCAAGGATCATCATATCTATCCCTGATATGTTATAGTTCATCACGAAGCTCTAGCAGCTTGGTGGCAATGACTTTGGAGAAACATCACTATGTCATCTGGAAGATCAACTCCCACTCGATTCAAGTGATCGTTGCACTCAGACAATCTGAGCACAAGCTCAACGATTGAGCTTTTCTCCCTTAGTTTGCAGGCTAAGAAAATCGTCGGAGGTCTTATACCTCTTGACGTGGGCACGAGCCTGAAATCCCAATTTCAGCCCTCAAAACATCTCATATGTTCCGCGATATTTCGAAAACGTCTTTGGTGCCTCAACTCTAAACCGTTTAACTGAACTATCACGTAGTTATCAAAACGTGTATGTCCGATGTTCGCAACATCCACAGACGACGTTTGGGGTTCAGCACACTGACCGGTGCATTAAGGACATAAGCTATCTATTGTCCGCATAATCGCTACTGTCAACTTTCAACTATATTTTCTCTAGGAACATATCTAAACAGTGGAACTAAAGCGCGAGCTTACGACATAATTTGCAAAGATCTTTTGACTATGTTCAGGATAATTAAGTTCATCTTATGAACTCCCACTCAGATAGACATCCCTCTAGTCATCTAAGTGATTACATGATCCGAGTCAACTAGGCCGTGTCCGATCATCACGTGAGACGGACTAGTCATCATCGGTGAACATCTTCATGTTGATCGTATCTACTATACGACTCATGCTCGACCTTTCGGTCTCTGAGTTCCGAGGCCATGTCTGTACATGCTAGGCTCGTCAAGTTAACCCTAAGTGTTTTGCATGTGTAAAACTGTCTTACACCGTTGTATGTGAACGTAAGGATCTATCACACCGATCATCACGTGGTGCTTGAAGCGACGAACTTTAGCAACGGTGCACGCTTAGGGAGAACACTTCTTGAAATTGTTGTAAGGATCATCTTATTTACTACCGTCGTTCTAAGCAAATAAGATGTATAATCATGATAAACATCACATGCAATCAAATAGTGACATGATATGGCCAATATCATATTGCTCCTTTTGATCTCCATCTTCGGGGCTCCATGATCATCATCGTCACCGGCATGACACCATGATCTCCATCATCATGATCTCCATCATCGTGTCTCCATGAAGTTGTCTCGCGAACTATTACTTCTACTACTATGGCTACCGGTTAGCAATAAAGTAAAGTAATTACATGGCGTTGTTTAATGACACGCAGGTCATACAATAAATAAAGACAACTCCTATGGCTCCTGCGGTTGTCATACTCATCGACATGCAAGTCGTGATTCCTATTACAAGAACATGATCAATCTCATACATCACATATCATTCATCACATTCTTCTTGGCCATATCACATCACATAGCATACCCTGCAAAAACAAGTTAGACGTCCTCTAATTGTTGTTTGCATGTTTTACGTGGCTGTTATGGGTTTCTAGCAAGAACGTTTCTTACCTACGCAAAACCACAACGTGATATGCCAATTGCTATTTACCCTTCATAAGGACCCTTTTCATCGAATCCGTTCCGACTAAAGTGGGAGAGACTGGCACCCGCTAGCCACCTTATGCACCAAGCGCATGTCAGTCGGTGGAACCTGTCTCACGTAAGTGTACGTGTAAGGTCGGTCCGGGCCGCTTCATCCCACAATACCGTCGAAACAAGATTGGACTAGTAACGGTAAGCATATTGAACAAAATCAACGCCCACAACTACTTTGTGTTCTACTCGTGCAAAGAATCTATGCAATAGACCTAGCTCATGATGCCACTGTTGGCGAACGTAGCAGAAATTAAAAAAAATTCCTACGTGTCACCAAGATCTACCTATGGAGAAACTAGCAACGAGGGAAGGAGAGTGCATCCACATACCCTTGTAGATCGCTAAGCGGAAGCGTTCAAGAGAACGGGGTTGAAGGAGTCGTACTCGTCGTGATCCAAATCACCGGAGATCCTAGTGCCGAACGGACGGCACCTCCGCGTTCAACACACGTACAGCCCGTGACGCCTCCCACGCCTTGATCCAGCAAGGAGAGAGGAGAGGTTGAGGAAGACTCCATCCAGCAGCAGCACAACGGCGTGGTGGTGGTGGAGGAGCGTGGCAATCCCGCAGGCTTCGCCAAGCACCATGGGAGAAGAGAAGGAGAGAGGCAGGGCTGCGCCATGAAGAGGTGAAAACTCATGTGTTGGGCAGCCCTGGACCTCAAGTATATATAGGGGAAGGGAGGCTGCGCCTCTAGGGTTCCCTCCTAGGGGCGCGCCAGCCCAGATCCCATCTGGTGGGGGCGGCCAAGGGGAGAGGGGAACTTGCCCCCAAGCTGGGTGGGGAGCCCTCCCCAAACCCTAGGCGCCTTGGGCCTTGTGGGGGCGCACCAGCCCACCTGGGCTGGTCCCTCCCACACTTGGCCCATGCTGCCCTCCGGGATGGTGGCCCCACTTGGTGGACCCCGACCCTCCCGGTGGTCCCAGACGCTACCGATAAAACCCAAACTTTTCGGTGACCAAAACAGGACTTCCCATATATAAATCTTTACCTCCGGACCATTCCGAACTCCTCGTGACGTCCGGGATCTCATCCGGAACCCCGAACAACATTCGGTAACCACATACAAACTTCCTTTGTAACCCTAGCGTCATCGAACCTTAAGTGTGTAGACCCTACGGGTTCGGGAACCATGCAGACATGACCGAGACGTTCTCCGGTTAATAACCAACAGCGGGATCTGGATACCCATGTTGGCTCCCACATGTTCCACGATGATCTCATTGGATGAACCACGATGTCGAGGATTCAACCAATCCCGTATTCAATTCCCTTTGTCTAGCGGTATTGTACTTGCCCGAGATTCGATCGTCGGTATCCTGATACCTTGTTCAATCTCGTTACCGGCAAGTCTGTTTACTCGTTCCGTAACACATCATCCGGTGATCAACCCCTTGGTCACATTGTGCACATTATGATGATGTCCTACCGAGTGGGCCCAAAGATACCTCTCCGTCAACCGGAGTGACAAATCCCAGTCTCGATTCGTGCCAACCCAACAGATACTTTCGAGATACCGTAATGAACCTTTATAGCCACCCGCCACATTGTGACGCTTTGGTACACCCAAAGCATTCCTACGGTATCCGGAGTTGCACAATCTCATGGTCTAAGGAAATGATACTTGACATTAGAAAAGCTTTAGCATATGAACTACGATCTTTGTGCTAGGCTTAGGATTGGGTCTTGTCCATCACATCATTCTCCAAATGATGTGATCCCGTTATCAATGACATCCAATGTCCATGGTCAGGAAACCGTAACCATCTATTGATCAACGAGCTAGTCAATTAGAGGCTTACTAGGGACATGGTGTTGTCTATGTATCCACACATGTATCTGAGTTTCCTATCAATACAATTATAGCATGGATAATAAACTATTATCATGAACAAGGAAATATAATAATAACTAATTTATTATTGACTCTAGGGCATATTTCCAACAGACTCTTCACATTTCTGGCATGGAATCGACGCAAGTCTTGCTGATAGATAGTCGAGCGGATCAGGGCCATCTCTCTCTCCTCTTCCAAGAGGTCAACTTCATCTTGCCGGGCTTGTTCCGCTTCTTCTTCAGAGTATAGTTCGACTCGAGGCGCATTGTGAAGCAGGACACTCGGCAGAACTGCTTCAGCTCCATAGACCAGGAAGAATGGAGTTCTCCCAGTCGACCGATTAGGAGTGGTCCTCAATCCCCAGAGAACTGATGGAAGTTCGTCGACCCAAGCTCCTGCTGCGTGTTTGAGATCACGCATCAGCCGTGGTTTCAGCCCTTTGAGAATGAGGCCGTTTGCACGCTCTGCTTGTCCATTCGACTGAGGATGAGCCACTAAAGCATAGTCGACCCGCGTGCCTTGAGAGGCGCAGAAGGCTTTGAACTTGTCATTATCGAAGTTTGACCCATTGTCGGTGATGATGCTATGAACTCCATATCTGAATATCAACTCTCGATGAAACCGATAGCGGTGCATGCATCGAGGTTCTTGATGGGCTTGGCTTCGATCCACTTGGTGAACTTGTCGACTGCTACTAGCAAATGAGTGAAGCCGCTTCTGCCAGTTCTCAATGGTCCTATCATGTCCAATCCCCAAACAGCGAAGGGCCAAACGAGCGGAATGGTCTTCAAGGCTGAGGCTGGCTTGTGCGACATGTTGGAATAGAACTGACATCCTTCACACTTGTCGACTATTTCTTTTGCCATTTCATTTGCTTTCGCCAAGAAAATCCCGCTTCGGTATGCTTTAGCCCCAATGGTCCGAGAGGACGATGATGGCCACAGTCCCCGAGTGGATATCCTCAAGAATTATCGACCTTCTTCCGGCGTGATACACTTCGGCCGACTCGATCGCGCTTTCTCTATAAATTGTCCCTTGATCACTTTGTAAAGGCCTTGGATCGACAGACGATCCGTCGAGCCTCTTCTTCATTCTCTGGGAGCTCTTTCCTTAGGATATATGCGATGTACGGCAGACTTTGTCGGTCGGGAGTGATGACCACAACTTCCATAATCAGGTCGACCACGGCTGGGACCTCAACTTCACGGATCATTGGCACTCTTTTGCTGCGGGCTTCTTCGTGAAAGGATCCTCCTGCACCGATGGAGCATGAATGTGTTCCAAAATACATCACTGGAATGGCTTCCCTCTTGGACCCTATCTTCGCCAAATCATCCGCAGCTTGATTTTTCAATCGGGTATATGATGAAGCTCTAACCCTCGAATTTCTTCTCCAAATTTCTCATCGCATTACAATAACCTGTCATAGCTGGGCTTCGACATCCCACTCCTTCATCACTTGATTAACAACCAGATCCGAGTCGCCATAGACCATAAGGCGACGGACGCCGAAAGTGAAATGGCCATGCGCAACCCATACAGGAGTGCTTCATATTCTGCTTCGTTGTTGGAAGAATCAAAGTGAATCTGGAGAACATACTTGAGCCTATCTCCTCGGGGAAACCAATACAACCCCGCACGTAACCGTTCAGCATCTTGGAACCATCAAAAACATAGTCCAAAGTTTGAGTGAACTTGGGTCGAAGCTGCTGTTCATCCACTCGGCGAGGAAATCTGCTATTGCTTGGGACTTGATGGCTTTCTTTGCCTCGAATTTGATATCAAGGGAAGGAGTTCAATCGCCCATTTTGCCACTCGACCGCTTGCATCTCTGTTATGAAGAATTTCCGACAAAGGCGTCGTTGACGATCGTAATGGAATGATCGAGAAATAATGAGCAACCTTCTTCGTGGTCATATAGATCCCATAAACAAGCTTCGATAGTGAGGGTATCTTTGCTTTGACGGGTCAAGACTTCGTAAAGATAATAAACTGGGCGTTGAACTTTGAAGGCTTTTCCTTCTTCTTCCCGCCGACCGTAAGTACGCAGTGCAGACGACTTGTCCAATGGCTGCAATGTAAAGCAGCAAAGGCTCTTTGCTGATTGGAGCAGCAAGCACCGGTTGGTGGAGAGCGAGGCTTTGAGCTCTGCAAATGCTGCATCAGCTTCTAGAGTCCACTCGAACTTGTCTGACTTCTTCATCAGTCGGTAAAGAGGAAATGCCTTTTCACCGAGGCGAGAGATGAATCGACTTAAAGCGGCTAAGCATCCAGTAAGTTTCTGGACATCGTGCACACGCACAGGGCGCTTCATTCGGAGTATGGTGCCAACCTTTTCTGGGTTAGCATCGATTCCTCGCTCAGAAACGAGAAAACCAAGTAACTTTCCACCAGGAACTCCAAATGTACACTTTGATGGGTTAAGCTTGATATCATATCTCCTGAGATTGGCAAATGTTTCAGCAAGGTCAGTCAACAGGTCAGAACCCTTTCGTGACTTGACCACTATATCATCCATGTACGCTTCCACATTCGACTGATTTGAGTGAGCAAACACTTCGAATCATCCTCATGAATGTGGCTCCGCATTCTTGAGACCGAATGGCATAGTGACATAACGAAGCACCGAATGGAGTGATGAACGCTGTTTTAATCTCATCGGGTCCATACTGACGGATCTGATGGTACCGGAATAGGCATCTAAAAGACAACCTCTCACATCCCGCAGCTTGAGTCGACTATTTGGTCGATGCGAGGAAGAGGGAATGATCTTTCGGGCAGGCCCGATTGATATGCTTGAAATCGATGCACATGCACAACGACTTGTCCTTCTTGGGGACCATGACAACGTTGGTGAGCCACTCGAGTGGTAGATCTCTCGATGAACTCTGCTGCTAAGAGCCGAGCCACCTCCTCGCCAATGGCCTTTCTCTCTGGACGGCGGACCGCCAAGATACTCTTTAACCGGTTTGAATTTTGGGTCGACTCAGAGCGATGCTCAGCCAGCCCCAGGAACACCCGGCATGTCGCCAGCTTCCATGCAAAGATGTCCCAGTTCTCACGGAGGAACCGGATGAGCGCTTCTTCCTATTTTGAGTCGAGTGTTGTTGAGATGTTGGTCGGAGCAGCATTGGGATCGGTCGGGTGAATGCGAACCTGTTTCGCCTCGCCAATCGACTGAAATGCTGACTCAGAAGCGGCTTCTTAGCTCGCAACAAATCACTCGGATCTGCAGTTTTCGATACTCTTGTAGCTCTACCACTCGCCAACCGAGCATCGGCGATCTTAGAGCCTTCTGGAAGCACTCTTCGCCTTCTTCGATTGCCGTGATGGTGATCACACCCTTGGGACCAGGCATCTTCGCTTAAGATACACGTAACATGGTCGGGCCATGAAACGTGCATAAGCTGGTCTCCCGAATAGCGTGATAAGCGCTCGAAATCCACGACCTCAAAGGTCAACTTTTCTTTCCGTAAATGCTTTGAATCACCAAAACTACATCAAGAGCAATTTGGCCGAGTGACTCAGCCTTCTTTCCGGAATGACTCGTGGAAGCTCATGTTATTGGTATCGAGTCCGACATCGAATGCCCATCCCTTTCAACGCCTCGCGTATAATATGTTCAAGCCACTACCACCATCCATCGGGACTTTGGTCACCGAGTGCCTTCAACAACTGGGTCGACCACCAATGCTTGCCTCCTGTGGGTGGCAATGTCGTCGGGTGATCGACCGGTCGAATGTGATGGCGGTCCAGGACCATTTCAGATAATTGGGAGTCGCCGAGCAACCAAGTTCACTTCCCGATTGATAACCTTCAATCGACTTTTGCTTTCGACGTCAGCAAAGATCATCAGGGTGGAATTGACCTGGGGATATCCACCATCACTGTCATCTCTGTCCTCAACTTTATCTGTCTCCTTATCCTTATCCTTGAAATGTTTTCCTTGGAACTGCTAAATCAAGAGCCGACATTGTCGAGTGGTATGTTTCGGGTAAATGAGTTTACCCTCTTCATCTTTCTTTGTATGAATATGACATGGAAAATCCAACACGTCGTTTCCATCCTGGTCTTTCACCTTCTTGGGGTTCCAAGGACCCTTGGGTTTCCCCTTGAACTTTCCTGGGGTCATGGCCAAGGCCTCTCCGGGAGCCGCTGGCTCGGCTTTGCGCTTCTGCTTCCGACTGGAGTTTCCTCCGCCGGCCTCATTGGCGGCCGATTTATATTTTCCAGTCCAGAGCCGATCCTTTTCTTCACCATTTGCATACTTGGTGGCAATCTCCATCATCCGACTCAGGGTCATATCTCTGGTTCGACCAAATTTCAAACTCAATTCTCTGTTTTGACACCTTCCTTGAAGGCACAGATCGCCTGGTGATCGATACATTCTCGATCGTGTGGTGCAAAGTGATCCACCTCTGGATATAATCTCTCAAAGTTTCACTCGACTTTTGCACACACGATCGCAACTCCGCTAAACCTGCTGGTCGCTTGCAAGTTCCTTCAAATGTCCCGACAAACACACGGCAAGATCTTCCCAAGTGTAAATCTTTGGTGCTAACTGATTCAGCCACGCTCGGCTGAACCCTCCAACATAAGAGGCAAATGCTTTATGGCTACCTCATCGCTGCCACCGCCGATCTGAACCGCCACTCGGTAATCTTCAAGCCAAGTGTCGCTTGGATTCTCCAATGAACTTATCGACTCCATCCGCCAACCCGAAGTTGGGAGGAATCACTGCGCTCGATGGCTCTGCTGAAACACTCGTCCCGAGACATGAACTCTCTGCTGGAAGGAACATCTCTATCATGACCGTCTCGGTGAGCTCTATTCTTGTCGACCAAACCTTGAACGATAATACATCTCGCATCAAAGCCTGGTTCTCTGGGGTCGACTGGAACTCTTCGCCCAGCACTGTGTTGGCGTCTGTCGTCCTGCCGCCGAGGAGCGATGATCCACCCCTTGGGGAGGAGGGCACTCGACGTCGATCGTTGCGATCGAATCGGTGCTCATACTGCTCATGCCCTTGTATTGATCATCACGCCGCCCCCACGCTCTCACACCTCGGGGCGATCTCGACTAAGGGCCGATCGATGAATTCGCAGCGACGGATCTGTAACGCCCCGGATTTGATGCGCCAGGTGTCCGCCAGTTGTTCGTTGTTGTTGCCTTGTCATTTGCTTGCGTGTTGCACTTTGCCATGTCATCATCTGCATTTCATATCATGTCATCATGTGCATTTCATTTTGCATACATGTTCGTCTCATGCTTCCGAGCATTTTCCCCGTTGTCCGTTTTGCAATCCGGCACTCCTATGTCCCCCGGCGCCCCCTTTTGCCTCTTTTCGTGTGCGGGTGTTAAACGTTCTCGGAATGGACCGAGGTTTGCCAAGCGGCCTTGGTATACCACCGGTAGACCGCCTGTCAAGTTTCGTGCCATTTGGAGTCCGTTTGATACTCCAACGGTTAACCGGGTAACCGTAAAAGCCCCTCTCTCTTTGCAGCCCAACACCCTTCCAAAGTGGCCCAAAACCCATCTAACTCCCCTCCATGCTCTCGGTCGTTCGATCACGATCGCGTGGCCGAAAACCGCTCCTCATTTGGACTCTCCTAGCTCCCTCTACCTATAAATATAGCCCCTCCCCCGAAATTCGCGGATCAATTCTACCCCAAACCCTAGCCTTCTTCCTCCTCCCAAGACGGACACGTCCGGCCGCAGCCGGACACGTCCGCCGCCGCCGCCGCCAGCTAATCGGAGCGCGACACGTGTCGCCGCCGCCTCCCCGCCGCTGGGCCCGCTGAGCCCGAGGCCGCCCGCTGGCCCGTCTCGCGCGGCCGCCCGAGCCTCCTCAAGCCTCCCGCTTCGCCCGATCAGCTCAACGCCTGAGCCGCCTCCCGCGGCGGCCGTCCTCGCCGCCGCCAAGGCCTCCCTCCTCCTCGCCGCCCGTCCCGTGCCGGCCGGCTCCCCGAGCTCCGCCGCCAGGCCAGCGCCTCGCCGCCCTCTCCCCCCTCACCGTCCCGCTCTCTCTCCCTAACTCTCTCTCTCCCTCTCTGCAGCAGGGATCGCCACCGGCCATGGAGCTCGCCGGCGCCGCCGTCCTTGCCGGATCTGGTCAGGTGGACCAGATCCACCAGCCCGCCGATCCAAACAGCCGCCCCGTCCCCGGATCCGCTCGTCCCGGGTCCGCCCCGTCCAACTTTCCCCGAGGTCCAATTTTCGCCTGTCCCTGAGATTTTTGCATTATCATGCCATGTTCATCGCATCATAACTTGCTGCATACTGCTTCGTTTCGTGCGTGTAATATGTAAAATTGTTCGTCTCAACGAGTAATTAATTTCATTCCATTGTGCCGTGTTCATTTGAGTTCATCTTGATGCCTGAATCTTCGTTGCAAGAGTGCTATGTGATGTCAACCTGCTGAAACTGTTATAACTTGATGATTTGTCATTTTTTCCATGATTGATGTGTGCACCCTATGAGCATGAGTCCTACATGTGTGTTGATCTATGTCATGCCATCTTTACAGGGGTTCTATCCATGTATTTTTGTGATTCCTGTAGTGAGTGCATCAAGCTTGTTAAGTAGGGTACTTGTTGTTGCTGTTTTGCATGTCTGAATCTGCTATATCATGATGCTATGTTAACCTGCTGCTACAAGTCATTCTATGCATAATATGGAGATGTTCACTAAGTATGTTTTGTTACACATGTCATGCTCTATCCATCCATGTCCATGGTTGCATTTATAGCCTACTGTAACTTGTTGTTATCTTGCTCCAAAGTTGCTAAATAATGTTGTTGTTAGCCTGTTAACATTAAGTTCAATGTTGTGATTGTTGTTAGTGATCCATGCACTCTACGAACTTGTTATTGCCATGTTTAGCTTCATCAACATGTCTTATTACTGTAAGTTGCCATGCCATGCCATGTATTGCTCTGTGGTGAGTGGTTCAAGCTCACCAACAAGCCTACTTATTGTTGTTCCTGCCATGTATAAATCTGTCATATCATTTGCCATGTTTACATGGGTGCCATCATATATCCTGTGCCTTTTTGGCTCATGGTCACTAAAGGACTTTTGTTCTATGCAATTATTAGATTCATTCCATGCCTTTTTTTTCCATGTTAAGTTCCTGTAGCATGTTGTTTGATAGCTCTAAACATTGCAACCTGATGTCATTTCCTGATAAGTCTGAAACTGTTATTAATTGCAATCTTGCCATGTGTGTTTGAGCATGTTCTAGTGATTTCTGGAGTTAGCTCAGTGTTCATGTTTTGTCATGATTTACCTGTACATCACGTCCATGCCTTTTGTTATCATATTCAGATGCTGTAGCTTGTTGTTTAGGTGCTTGCAATATGCCTAGTTGCTGTTTTGGACAGATTGTTGTTATAGCTTGTATAGAGTGTATGTGTTGAACCGTTGCTCCGTTTTGAGTGTGCTCTATATGAACTTGCTTGTTTTTGCATGTGGTTTCATATTATCATGTTGCATCCTTGTTTTGAGGTGTTTGCTTGAGGTTTGTATGCATTTTGCATCAATGTCATGTTTAACTTGTTTTGCTCATATCTTCTAGGCCGTAGCTCCGAATCTAATGAACTTTATATGTAACTTGACTAGAATTTCGTGTAGATCATCGTGGTGCATCTTAACTTGCTATTTAACAACTTGAACATAAAGTTATTCAGTTCTGGACCAATTTCAAAATTTGCATATGAGGACTTACCGGAATTGTTATATGTCGTTTCCGGCCTCATTTAAACTTGCTTTGATGTGTTGCTCCTGTTTGCATCATCTCTTGCCATGAGTAGCTTCATGTAGCTTCGTCATGCATCATGCTTGTTGTGCATCATGCCTTGTTCATGGGTGGTGTGTTTACTATGTTGTGTGCTTCTTCTCGATAGTTCCCGTTTCATTGCGATCGTGAGGATTCGTTCGTCTACGCTTGGTTCGGCTTCATCCGTTCGTCTTCTTCATTGACTCGTTCTTCTTCCTAGCGGGATTTCAGGCAAGATGACCGTCACCTTGGATCTCATTACTACCATTGCTATGCTAGTTGCTTCGTTCTATCGCTATGCTGCGTTACCTACCACTTGCTGCTCAAGCCTCCCAAATTGCCATGAACCTCTAACCTTTGTCACCCTTCCTAGCAAACCGTTGTTTGGCCATGTTACCGCTTTTGCTCAGCCCCTCTTATAGCGTTGCTAGTTGCAGGTGAAGTTGAAGATTGCTCCATGTTGGATTATGTTTATGTTGGGATATCACAATATCTCTTATATTATTAATGCATCTATATACTTGGTAAAGGGTGGAAGGCTTGGCCTTATGCCTGGTGGTTTGTTCCACACTTGCCGCCCTAGTTTCCGTCATATCGGTATTATGTTCCCGGATTTTGCGTCCCTAACGCGGTTGGGTGATTTATGGGACCCCCTTGACAGTTCGCTTTGAATAAGACTCCTCCAGCAAGGCCCAACATTGGTTTTACCATTTGCCTCACCTATGCCCTTTTTTTCCCTTGGGTTTCCGGAGCCCGAGGATCATCTTTGTTTTAGCCCACCGGGCCAGTTCTCCTTCGAGTGTTGGTCCAAACCGAGCGATGTCCGGCGCCCCCTGGGCAATCAGGGTCGATGCCAACCTGACGTCTGGCTCATCCGGTGTGCCCTGAGAACGAGATATGTGCAGCTCCTATCGGGATTTGTCGGCACATCCGGGCGGCTTTGCTGGTCTTGTTTTATTACTGTTGAAATGTCTTGTAGCCGGATTCCGAGACTGATCGGGTCTTCCGGGAGAAGGAATATCCTTCGTTGATCGCGAGAGCTTATCATGGGCTGTTGGGACACCCTGCAGGTATAAACTTTCAAAGCCGTGCCCGCGTTATGTGGCAGATGGGAATTTGTTAATATCCGGTTGTAGTAAACTTGAAGTAAACTCTTCTAAAATACACCAACCGTAGCGTAACTGTGAGTGTCTCTTTTCGGGTTGATCGAGAGGAGAACACGGTTTCGGGTTATGTCTCGACGTAAGTAGGAGTTCAGGATCACTTCTTGATCATTACTAGTTGACGACCGTTCCGCTTGCTCTCTTCTCGCTCTTATTTGCGTATGTTAGCCACCATATATGCTTAGTCGCTGCTGCAACCTCACCACTTTACCCCTTCCTTTCCCTTTAAGCTTTGCTAGTCTTGTTACCCATGGTAATGGGATTGCTGAGTCCTCGTGGCTCACAGATTACTACACCAATAGTTGCAGGTACAGGTTTGCGATGATCATGACGCGAGAGCGATGTTACTTGTTTTGGAGTTCTTCTTCTGCTTCTTCTTCGATCAGGGGATAGGTTCCAGGTCGGCAGCCTGGGCTAGCAGGGTGTATATTGTTTGAGTTTCTGTTTATGTTTCATCCGCAGTCGGATGTCGATCTTGTATATGATGTATTGTTGTATTCTTGTGTCATTGTATGTATTGGATGTATCCCTACCTATTATGTAATGTTGATGTAATGATATCCACCTTGCAAAAGCGTTTCAATATGCGGGTCTATCCTTGGTGGGACCTTCGAGTTCCTTTTGGATAGGGTCGCATATTGGGCGTGACAAGTTGGTATCAGAGCCTCGACCGACCTTAGGAGCCCCCTTGATTGATCGTGTAGTTTGGCCGTTGTTGAGTCTAGAAGAAAACTGTTTTCGGAGTCTAGTTATATCGAAGAGTAGGAATTCTTTTTACTCCGCAGTCCCTTCGTCACTCTGGTAAGGAATCTTGAGGTAGGTGTTTTGAATTACTTCTCTTCCCTTTCAAACTTTCTTTAGGATCACGCGGTTAGTTTTTTTTTTCCGATCGTTGGTTCTCAGCTCTTTTCGTCCGGTGCATCTCTCGTCAAGTCGACTCAAACCTCTTTGTCTTTTGAGAGATCTATCCTCAGCTCTTTTCTATCAACGTTGTTTCCCTGTCTGAAGTTGTCCTTGTTTTTTCCCCACCCGCCCACCCTCTTCTTCTCGAAACCGGAGTCTGTAATCGAGTACCCATCCTACTCATGCGAAGTCTTTGCTTTCTTTCCTCAATGATTTCAACCGGTGTTTCCTCTTGAAGTTATTCGTCGGTTCCCCCTTCCAAGTTGTCTTTGTTTTCCCGCCCTCCCACCCTATTATTCCCGGAGTCTGAGTCTCTTTCGAGCATCAATTTCTTTCGTGCGGAGCCTCTTCAGTCTTCCCTCAATTGTTTCAACCGGTGAATTCTCATCTCGTTCGTCATTCTTCATCCCTTTTTCTTTTTCCGGTGGATCCAATTCAAGTTTTTCGTTGTCGATCGTATTCTTTCCCTCAGCTCAAATATTTCCATTTGCTCGTTCGCCTCTCACCGGTTTATCCTTCCGGAGTGCTCAAGTCATCTCAGGAGATTTGTCGGTGTTCCAAATTAATTCGAGGCTGTCACCTCATTCAAATATTTCAATTGATCCGGTGCATCATTTCTCATTCGACAATCTTTTCCAACGGTATTTCTTTTCAGTAGGCCCTAACCCACAGGTCTTTGCCCAGGATCTTACCTGACTCTTCTGTTTTCCCGGATGTATTCTCAAGTTCTTTTGAAGTATGACATAAGGATGAATTTCATCAGTCACACGCCTTTCCAAGATCGATTTCAAATCATTTTCATTGTTGACTCAACGTCTTTGTTTTTCATTCTCCTGGAGCGTCTCAAGAATTCTGCATGGTGGTTCTCGTCGTCATTCTCAACATTTGAAGACCGTCGTAGATTTTTTCTCTTAAATCTTGTCCGTTCTCCCGGAGATTCGCGGTGCTAGCTCGATGTTATCCTATCTAGTTGTTTCCAGTTGTGCAATTCTTTTCATCCACCCGGAGTATTTCAGGAGTTGATTTCTATTTCTTTTCACCCGAGGTCATCGTTCCAGAAGAATTCTTTGTCCTCACATTTCAGCTACCGTTATCCAATTATCCCGGTGCTTCGTTCAAGTGTTCTTTAATCAGCTCATGATCTCTTTGTTCTTCTGCATCCAAATCCCCTCTAGCATATTGGTTCTTCTAATTCTTCCCGGTGATTCATTCTCTTTCATCAGTCATTTTCGAATTCTTACGGTGGTTCGTTCAAGATTCTTTTTCTTCGATTATCATATTAATTCAACCGTTTTTTTTTCAATCCTACCGGTGGTTCATGAAGATCTTCTCAAGTTTGCGAGATGTCACCACTCAATCCTTTTCAAGAATAATAAGTAATATGCAAAATCCATTGCTTGTCATCAATCTAATTTGATGAAGGATAAGCATACAATAAATCTTATTCTTATTTCCTCCTAGTGAGTAACCCCTTCCTTCGGAGTTTGTTCCTGTTGAATAAATTCTAGTTCCAAGTGTTCCAAATTCTTTCAATTCTTCCGGAGGCATTGCGTTGCTTATGTCGTCAAGTGTCATTCCATCTTGTGAAGTTCATGTTCTTTTCCTTGCATTTTCAGCCGAAGTGCTGCCTAAATCCTTTCAGTCTTATTTGTTTCTTATCTCGTTCTAACCGGAGTCGTTTCTTAGTCTATCTGGTTCCGTGAGCTTTCGATTCTCGTCATTCTCGTCGTTCCTTTCTTCTTCTCGAGTGCTCTCGATTCTTTGCTTCTTCTCTAGAGTTCTTGTTTCTCCTCATCCCTTTTCCCTTCCGTCTCGGTCCTAAGATCTCGGGACGAGATCTCTTGTTAGTGGAGGAGTGTTGTAACGCCCCGGATTCGATGCGCCAGGTGTCCGCCAGTTATTCGTCGTTGTTGCCTTGTCATTTGCTTGCGTGTTGCACTTTGCCATGTCATCATCTGCATTTCATATCATGTCATCATGTGCATTTCATTTTGCATACGTGTTCGTCTCATGCTTCCGAGCATTTTCCCGTTGTCCGCTTTGCAATCCGCACTCCTATGTCCCCGGCGCCCTTTTGCCTCTTTTTCGTAAGCGGGTGTTAAACGTTCTCGAATGGACCGAGGTTTGCCAAGCGGCCTTGGTATACCACCGTAGACCGCTTGTCAAGTTTCGTGCCATTTGGAGTCCGTTTGATACTCCAACGGTTAACCGGTAACCGTAAAAGCCCTCTCTCTTGCAGCCCAACACCCTTCCAAAGTGGCCCAAAACCCATCTAACTCCCCTCCATGCTCTCGGTCGTTCGATCACGATCGCGTGGCCGAAAACCGCTCCTCATTTGGACTCTCCTAGCTCCCTCTACCTATAAATATAGCCCCTCCCCCGAAATTCGCGGATCAATTCTACCCCAAACCCTAGCCTTCTTCCTCCTCCCGCACCGGACACGTCCGGCCGCAGCCGGACACGTCCGCCGCCGCCGCCCGCGCCAATCGGAGCGCGACACGTGTCGCCGCCGCCTCCCTCCGCCAAGGGGTCTGCTGAGCCCGAGGCCGCCCGCTGCCGGCCCGTCCAGCAGCCGCCGAAACCGCCTCCCGCCGGCGACCGTCCTCGCCGCTGCCCGCGCCTCCTCCTCCTCGCCGCCCGTCCCGCGCCCGGCCGGCTCCCGAGCTCCGCCGCCAGCCAGCGCCTCGCCGCCTCTCCCCTCACCGTCCCCGCTTCTCTCCCTAACTCTCTCTCTCTCAGCGGCAGGATCGCCGCCGCCATGGAGCTCGCCGGCGCCGCCGTCCTCGCCGGATCTGGTCAGGTGGACCAGATCCACCAGCCCGCCGATCCAAACAACCGGCCCGTCCCCGGATCTGCTCGTCCCGGGTCCGCCCCGTCCAACTTTCCCCGAGGTCCAATTTTCGCCCAAGTCCCTGAGATTTTTGCATTATCATGCCATGTTTATCGCATCATAACTTGCTGCATACTGCTCCGTTTCGTGCGTGTAATATGTAAAATTGTTCGTCTCAATGAGTAATTAATTTCATTCCATTGTGCCATGTTCATTTGAGTTCATCTTGATGCCTGAATCTTCGTTGCAAGAGTGCTATGTGATGTCAACCTGCTGAAACTGTTATAACTTGATGATTTGTCATTTTTTCCATGATTGATGTGTGCACCCTATGAGCATGAGTCCTACATGTGTGTTGATCTATGTCATGCCATATTACAGGGGTGCTATCTATGTATTTTTGTGATTCCTGTAGTGAGTGCATCAAGCTTGTTAAGTAGGGTACTTGCTGTTGCTGTTTTGCATGTCTGAATCTGCTATATCATGATGCTATGTTAACCTGCTTCTACAAGTCATTCTATGCATAATCTGGAGATGTTCACTAAGGATGTTTTGTTATACATGTCATGCTCTATCCATCCATGCCCATGGTTGCATTTATAGCCTACTGTAACTTGTTGTTATCTTGCTCCAAATTTGCTAAATAATGTTGCTGTCAGCCTGTTAACATTAAGTTCAATGTTGTCATGATTGTTGTTAGTGATACATGCACTCTACGAACTTGTTATTGCCATGTTTAGCTTCATAAAAATGTCTTCTTACTGTAAGTTTCCATGCAATGCCATGTATTGCTCTGTGGTGAGTGGTTCAAGCTCACCAACATGCCTACTTATTGTTGTTCCTGCCATGTATAAATCTGTCATATCATTTGCCATGTTTACATGGGTGCCATCATATATTCTGTGCCTTTTTGGCTCATGGTCACTAAAGGACTTTTGTTCTATGCAATTATTAGATTCATTACATGCCTTTGTTTGCCATGTTAAGTTCCTGTAGCATGTTGTTTGATAGCTCTAAACATTGCAACCTGATGTTATTTCCTGATAAGTCTGAAACTGTTATTAATTGCAATCTTGCCATGTGTGTTTGAGCATGTTCTAGTGATTTCTGGAGTTAGCTCAGTGATCATGTTTTGTCATGCTTTACCTGTACATCACGTCCATGCCTTTTGTTATCATATTAAGATGTTGTAGCTTGTTGTTTAGGTGCTTGCAATATGCCTAGTTGCTGTTTTGGACAGATTGTTGTTATAGCTTGTATAGAGTGTATGTGTTGAACCGTTGCTCCGTTTTGAGTGTGCTCTATATGAACTTGCTTGTTTTTGCATGTAGTTTCATATTATCATGTTGCATCCTTGTTTTGAGGTGTTTGCTTGAGGTTTGTATGCATTTTGCATCAATGCCATGTTTAACTTGTTTTGCTCATATCTTCTAGGCCGTAGCTCCGGATCTAATGAACTTTATATGTAACTTGACTAGAATTTCGTGTAGATCATCATGGTGCATCTTAACTTGCTGTTTAACAACTTAAACATAAAGTTATTCAGTTCTGGACCAATTTCAAAATTTGCATATGAGGACTTACCGGAATTGTTATATGTCGTTTCCGGCCTCATTTAAACTTGCTTTGATGTGTTGCTCCTGTTTGCATCATCTCTTGCCATGAGTAGCTTCATGTAGCTTCGTCATGCATCATGCTTGTTGTGCATCATGCCTTGTTCATGGGTGGTGTGTTTACTATGTTGTGTGCTTCTTCTCGATAGTTCCCGTTTCGTTGCGATCGTGAGGATTCGTTCGTCTACGCTTGGTTCGGCTTCATCCGTTCGTCTTCTTCATTGACTCGTTCTTCTTCCTAGCAGGATTTCAGGCAAGATGACCGTCACCTTGGATCTCATTACTATCATTGCTATGCTAGTTGCTTCGTTCTATCGCTATGCTGCGTTACCTACCACTTGCTGCTCAAGCCTCCCAAATTGCCATGAACCTCTAACCGTTGTCACCCTTCCTAGCAAACCGTTGTTTGGCCATGTTACCGCTTTTGCTCAGCCCCTCTTATAGCGTTGCTAGTTGCAGGTGAAGTTGAAGATTGCTCCATGTTGGATTATGTTTATGTTGGGATATCACAATATCTCTTATATTATTAATGCATCTATATACTTGGTAAAGGGTGGAAGGCTCGGCCTTATGCCTGGTGATTTGTTCCACTCTTGCCGCCCTAGTTTCCGTCATATCGGTATTATGTTCCCGGATTTTGCGTCCCTAACGCGGTTGGGTGATTTATGGGACCCCCTTGACAGTTCGCTTTGAATAAGACTCCTCCAAAGAAGGCCCAACATTGGTTTTACCATTTGCCTCACCTATGCCCTTTTTTCCCTTGGTTTCGGAGCCCGAGGGTCATCTTTATTTTAGCCCCCGGCCGCTTCTCCTTCGAGTGCTGGTCCAAACCGAAGCGATGTCTGGCCCCTGGGCAATCGGGGTCTATGCCAACCCGACGTCTGCTCATCCGGTGTGCCCGAGAACGAGATATGTGCAGCTCCTATCGGGATTTTTCGCACATCCGGGCGGCTTTGCTGGTCTTGTTTTATTACTGTCGAAATGTTTTGTAGCCGGGATTCCGAGACTGATCGGGTCTTCCCGGGGAGAAGCAATATCCTTCGTTGATTGCGAGAGCTTATCATGGGCTAAGTTGGGACACCCCGCAGGTATAAACTTTCAAAGCCGTGCCTGCGGTTATGTGGCAGATGGAATTTGTTAATATGCGGTTGTAGTAAACTTGAAGTAAACTCTTCTAAAATACACCAACCGTGTGCGTAACCGTGAGTGTCTCTTTTCGGGGTTGATCGAGAGGAGAACACGGTTTCTGGGTTATGTCTGACGTAAGTAGGAGTTCAGGATCACTTCTTGATCATTACTAGTTGACGACCGTTCCGCTTGCTCTCTTCTCGCTCTTATGTGCGTATGTTAGCCACCATATATGCTTAGTCGCTGCTGCAACCTCACCACTTTACCCCTTCATTTCCCTTTAAGCTTTGCTAGTCTTGTTACCCATGGTAATGGGATTGCTGAGTCCTCGTGGCTCACAGATTACTACACCAACAGTTGCAGGTACAGGTTTGCGATGATCATGACGCGAGAGCGATGTTACTTGTTTTGGAGTTCTTCTTCGATCAGGGGATAGGTTCCAGGTCGGCAGCCTGGGCTAGCAGGGTGGATATTGTTTGAGTTTCTGTTTATGTTTCATCCGCAGTCGGATGTCGATCTTGTATATGATGTATTGTTGTATTCTTGTGTCATTGTATGTATTGGATGTATCCCTACCTATTATGTAATGTTGATGTAATGATATCCACCTTGCAAAAGCGTTTCAATATGCGGGTCTATCCTTGGTGGGACCTTCGAGTTCCTTTTGGATAGGGTCGCATATTGGGCGTGACAGGATCGGCTGTGAACCCTGTTCCGCGACTGGGATACAACTGAGTTTTGATCTCCTGCCGCCCGGAGCAAATCCCTGATTTGCTGCAAACCTCTACCCGCCTCCGACTGGGAAGGCTGAATTGACTCTGCTATACGGGCGGCAGCTGCTAAATTCTGAATCGGAGTTCGATATACCTGAGTTGGCGGTTGAAAGAGCTGGCGTCGACTGGATTCTGGAACCCTTGGTCGCGTACGCTCGTCGAGTACTCGCTGAAGATTCTCCAGTCGAGTGCGCTCAGCCAGGTTGGCCAAGCGCGCATCCTCCAAGGCGCGAGCCTCGGGGGTTTCTCCAACGATAGGAGTGTGAAGTGCATCCATGTTCCGACGGCGAAGCTCCTCCCTCTGGAGCGAAGTGAGGGGCTCGGGCAAGTACTCTTCGTGGACTTGCTCCGGATCGTCTCCACCGCCACCTCCGTTGGTGCGGGTGAATCAGGGGATGCGTGGTCCATCGACCATCGAACCTCTGCCGCCGGTCATCGCTATCGCATTCAGACGGAGTCTCTACGGAGCCACCGTCGAGCAGGCCGTAGAGATTCGTCGGGCTCGATCGCCGCGACTTGGGGGATGGCCGACTGGCGGGCCACCGCATGCCTCACCCACCGCTGAAGCCTCGACCGACCAAACGCTTGCGCGGTGGGAGACGGGAGTGAAGATAGCGCAGAGCCGACCCATACTGGGTCGACGGTTGCCGCAGGAGGACGCCATGCGGACACACGCGCAAGTCGTCGCCCAGCAGACGGGAGCGCGCCCACGTTGAGTGGAGCCTCCGAAGCCAAGCGGAGTCGTCGGCGATTTAACGTGAGCGCACCGAGACGGATCTCGTGGCCATCGACCGAACTCCACCAAACCATGATGCGGAGATCGAAAGAATCCCAACTTCTCCAACAAATCGCTAGAACACCGCCCCAAGGTGGGCGCCAACCTGTCGTGGTTCTAAGTCCGACAAAGAGAATGGGGTAGGTATGGAGAGGCAAGATCCTAACTATGGAGTAGTTGTATACGCAAGGGATTTACGAGTTCAGGCCCTTCTCGGAGGAAGTAATAGCCCTACGTCTCGGAGCCCGGAGGCGGTCGACTGGATTATATGCGTATGTGTTACAGGGGTGCGAACCCCTCTACCTGTGGAGGGGGGTGGCTTATATAGAGTGCGCCAGGACCCCAGCCAGCCCACGTAGTAGAGGGTTTAAGGTGCGTTAAAGCTAGGCGTTACTGGTAACGCCTTACATAAAGTGTCATTAAGATCATAAAGACTATTTAACTACAGACCGTTTAGGCACCGAGTGGCTCTTGGACTCCTGGTGGTCGAGTGGGTCTTCATGGTCGAGTGTCTTTGAATCTGTCGAGTGGAAGCCTACCAGGTCGACTGGAAGGTTGATTCTCTTGTAAGTGTCCTTGTGGAGGGTACCTTTGGGCAGGTCTATGACCCTACCCCAGGTACATGACTTCATCAGAGACCTCGTACCAAAACCTGACATCTAAAGCCGGAGGCCCCAGCCAAGCCTCTTGTCGGGTCTGGACACACACCGGTCCAACCCACTCTGAGAGGCCACCACCGCCATCTTCCATCGATCCTTCTTCATAGCAGGTATCGACGCATCAACCTTGACAGGTTTACCGTCGACGCTGATCGAGAAGATGAACAAGTTCTTTGGTTTGACACTGAGAAGATGAACAAGTTCTCTTCATCATTACTCTCTTGTTTTTTTAGCATACCTTTTCTTGTTTTTTCTTTTCCCTTCTTTGTTTCTATTCTACAATTGCCACGTGACCCCTACATTTTGTGGCATGGTTTACATGTACAAAATTCATACAAATTATGTGATTTAGTAGACATTCTTTTGGCACATTTGCCGTGATCCAATGCAATGTCAAGACCCACGTACAATTCAGTTGTATCATTGCAGTTCAACCAATGTTGGTGTCAAAAATATATTTCCCATAGGACGAACCGTATAGGCTTTTGCATTCTACCATGCTCATATCTTGACAGGATAGACCAAACCTTCACATCCAAAGCTATTCAAAAGTCAAAACTAACTGTAAACACATCCAAATGTCAACAAGTTTTTTTCTTTTAAACTTCCCAAATGTCAACAAGTTCATGTCAAAGCTTCACTGATTACTGCCTTTCTGAGCGCCGTGGGTGATTCTTAAAGCCATACTGTACTAGTAGTATATAAGAACTTTTACAGACAATGTCACATTTTAATTGCCCATTGCATTCTGTATCAAATGCATCTGTGAACACAGAATCTGATCACCAACAAATGTAGCATACACTGCTTCCATCGACATGGTAAGTGAAATAGCAGGATGATCGAAATTATAGTCTTAGCACGTGCAGATTTTTCCACGGTTCAGGCACGGTACAAAATTACAAGCCAAATAGAAACCCACTAACCACGACAGTATATGTAATTTACAGTGCCGAGACGAATCCAGGGGCATCATCTCTCGGGCCGGCGAGTGTCCTGTAGACATACAGTTTCTCCACCTTTGCATCGTTGGCGCCTTCATCCGCCTGACTGATGACCTCGACGTTGAGGCCTGGCATGGCTGCCGCGAGGGACCTGCAGCCACCCAGGGTGATGTCGCACGACGACATCCAAAGCGAGCGCATCGCCTCGTACCTGTGCGTGCCTGCAAGAAGCGCGGTGTTGCCAAATGGGCAGTTCCTGATCTCCAGCTTCCTGAGATTCTTGCAGCCGTTGAGCACATAGATCATGCCATCATCACTATCTCCTGCAAACGCGACAGAGAGCGTCTCCAGCCTCTCGGCGTACATGCCGATGTACAGGAACACGCTGTCCGTGAGAAGGCCAGACATAGATAGACGCCTGAGGCCCTTGCATGACCTGACGATTGCCCCAAAACCCTCGTCCAGTGGCTGGCCTGTCACGGCATCTACGGACCCATGCAGGCAGATATGCAGTCTGAAGGACGTGATTCGCAAGCAGTTCTTTGCCACCGTAATCAGAGCAGAATTAGTCATTCGACTGCAGGAATAGAGCACAGAGTTTAGCTTCCGACAGCCTGAAGATACTGCAACCAGCCCTTCCTCTGTCACACCAGTGCTTGCTAACACATTTGCATTCGCAGGAAATATCCTCAACTCTTGCAGCTCCAGGCAAGAAGAGGCTACAACCTTCAATCCTGCATCTCCAATGTGATCTAGTACCTACAACCATTAAGCCGAAGTGAATAAAACATTTTATAACCTGAAACAACCAGCAAGGACGAAACGCAAATGAAAGAAACATATGAACAACAAAGGTTTACTCTAAGAATCCTTTAATCAGAAGTGTTCCACTATAACTATTGAAGTAACCTTCCAATACTAGTTAAAACACCCGAAAGTATGTCACCTCTTTGTGTGTGGTTTGTGTGGGTGAGCGCATTAAGTAACACTGACAATTAAGTACAATAGCTATTAGACAATGTTTCCCTAACATCAATGAACCCCATATCAGTTATCACGAAATCATCATTTTGTCTTGGTCATTCTCAAAATACAGTACCACGTTGACAGAATTTTCATGCCTACAACTTTTCCTTGTGCGCAGCAAGGCTAGAAATGCATACTATAAAGTATATTGTAGCATTACTGAAGATGCCAAGAGAGGTAAAAAGGGTCTACTCCCAAAGTTCGCTGACATTTTTAAGATTATCATATCTTGCCACATTCGCAGGGTCTGGTATTTTCAAATGTCTATACTGGTACAAACTAGATTGTTAAACAAGTCAATAGATAAACATGTGTTCTTAACTTCTTATGCAGCCTCTGTTAAAGAGTAAAGCATAAGAAGTTGAACTAAACGCATTTTGTATGTTAAATATACAAAATTCTTGCCTAGTAAGTACCACTTAAAACAGCATATTGGGCAACATTTTCATTACTTGCTAATTGCACTACAGCAGGGTTGACAAAAGCAGAACTTCCAAATACGTAAACATCTCATTTCATAGGCTTGAAGTGGAACAACATCCAACAAAGTAAAGATCTAGTAACTGCATTTAGTAATTTAACATAATAAGAAACAGGCTAAATTTCCATAACACCAGTGCTACTAAACCTTACCCACAAGTGTCGGAGATTCTGACATTGGTGAATAGTTCCAATAAGATCAACTGTCCGAAACATTGGAGCATAGCTAAGGTTCAAGCATGTTAGGTTCTTGCAAATACAATGTATTATTGGAGTAATCCAACGTGGAGAATCCCAAAAGCCTGATAAACTATTCAGAGAAGTGCATTGCTGAATAGCACTGTAGAGACTGGGGAGTGCACCAGCATTATTGCTTTGAGCAACCAATCCTGTACCTAAATCCACCAGCTTAGGAGCGGAAGTAAGAATTTTGGCTAAAACAGCTGGTGGAACTGCACGATTTAACCTTAAGCTTTTAAGATTTGGACTCCTTGCAACAAGACTTTCCAATGCATTAGCACTCACTGCTCCATCCAAGCAAGCAAAATTCAAGGATTCTAATGATGTCGAAGGCTTGGGGAAACAACTCAACCAATGACGGCCTCGAAACTCCACCTGACTCCCTTGTAAGTCAAGCTCCTTGAGAAACCTGCAATGAAGAGTTACAAATTAAGTAATATGACTTGCAATTACCGAAAGAACTTTTCTGAAGCAACACTTAACAAACTGAAAAGAGGCCGAGATGAATTAATCTTCATAGAACAGAACATGTGTATACAATAACTTCTAAGATACACAAAATTTGCCAGGTATAAACATTCTAATTGTTATCAACATAATCTGGTTTACGAATGACATCATTGTTGGTGACTCCTGATGCAAACAACCTACCAGTTCTACAGAAAACAAACAGACAGTGCGCAAACTATTGAATTGCCTTAAAGATGGTATCACCAAATATGTGTCACATAAATTATAATAATTCAATCTGGAGTCACATGGAAATGATGCTTTATGAATAGACATGAGAAAATATGTAAATATGACTGGGAATGTAATAATAGCTGTAATTGTTAATAATAAATATGAAACAACTTTTGAGTGCCTTACGTACATACAGGCTTTACAAATGTCATGGGTGGAGATCAGAACGTGGGGCCTTGGGCCTACATTAAGTGGGCTGCACAATGCAAGTAACAACCATGTACACCTAAGATTAATGAGAAGATATTTTCCACTATCTTAACCTTCCAAGTCACGAGAATCGAGCGGTGTTTGGTTGGCTAGAGCACACGCCTGTGAGCTCCCCACCCGCATTTGAGGCGCAGCCTCCGTAGGTGCCTCACTTTTACCTCAACAACGCACAGTTTAGAGAAGTAACCCTTTAACCACTTTTTCTTATCTTTCAAGTTGCGATCTCCAGGTTTCGTTGTGTGAGACTAAGGAGTTCCATTGTTTAAGAGGGTAGGCTCACCAATATAAGGCATGCCGTATGACACAGCAACTTAAAATGAAGAAACAATTTGTTATCTCCTACAAAGTTCATCGCCCGCACCTAGGATCTGACTTTACCCTTACCAAGCCAACACTGCCAGTACAAGCTACCGTTCGTTAGTGTTTACCCTGTTGCGTACATTGGTGGTAACAAGGATTTGCAATTTATATTGCTGAAATTCCCTAGCCTTACGTAAATACCAATCCGTGGGCACGTGAATCCACCCGCAGAGCTACGAAATTATGCAATACAGTAACAAGTTTGTGGTGAGATTCAAAACTGAAGAGTAAAAAATACGTACGATGATTATGGGTAAGAATAGTGAATAATTACCATTATTCACCTAATTAAGAGTTGGTAGCACTTCAAATGTGAGCCCTTCAAGAGGCTATGGGAGTGGACGTACAACCCACCACCTAGGTTCAAGTCCTCATGGATGTGATTTTATATTCCTATATATACTGTAAGGGTTTCTGACAGTTTTCTTTTTTTTTAAAGGCAAGCGTTTCGATTCATGGTTTTCGAGTGGCGACTCGGAAAAAGTCGAGCCTGCAGTTGCGACTAGTCGCGACTCACGACTCGAGTCGACACTAAGTTGAGTCAACATTTTTTTGCAACTCATCGACTAGTCAACGACTAGTCGCGCAACTCGAAATCCATGCTTCGATTATATTGATGGGAGGGTCGAGAGACTCTAGAGGCATATTTGAAATTAGCAATAAATTACTGGTGAAAGAACCCTCGAGTATTCTAATCCTCCTTTAAATTGGAATGATATGACATAACCAACATTACTACATTAGTGCCTCCCTCTTTTTCCGATGTTATGGTAATGCCACATTGCTATATGTAAATCACCGACAGTCCACATATGTCTTTTAAAGTTACTGGTGAAAGAGCTCTCAAGATTCCACTTATATAAGTGCAGCATACCAAACTTTTTTATATTGATCAGATCTTGAAATGTATACATGCAGTCATGAAGATTATATAACACTGGAACCATGGATTGCCCTGGTATGCAATGCATTCACAATCTCTTAAATAAGTTTGCACAAACTGGTTTGAAGAAACATCCCTTAAAATAAGACCTTTCTTTAATAAATTGAAATGCATCCGCAATCTCAATTATTACTGTTTATCATAACTCATGGAAATGGAGATAGAGCAATGCCAACTGACAAGGACTTATAAAGGTTTTTCTGTAGGATCATTTAAATGTCATTGATAGTTTCTCGGTTTCCATTCTAAAACAAACATAACATAAATTCTGGTATCCAAGATTCAAACAGTTGTACAAGGATAAATAAGCTTCCATGATCTGGTACAAAACTGTAGAGCATCGAGATAAACTGGGTGTGGCAAGAAGGTTGAATACAAATTGCAGTTTATGAGGCGATGCGGTGATAACCCATTTTACATTCAACGTCCAATAGGAGACATCCACATTCAGCACTATTATCATAACATGAAAAGTAAAAAATACTTCCAAGCTTGTAGCATTCTGACCTGCAATTGGTGGCAATAGTAGCAAGGCCATCAGTGCTGAACCCCTCACAGCTAACAAGGACTAGTGACCTCAAATTAGGGAATGAGTGAGCAAGGTGATTGAGGCAACCATCAGTGATAACCATCCGCTTCAGGCGGAGCTCTTCGAGACCAGGACACGCACGGGCACAGACATCCACCCATGGCTCCGCTGAGGCACCCCACCCCGCAGGGACAAGGTTGAAGTCAGCAAAGCGTGGCTTGCCCTTCACGGTCAGCGAGCGCAGGCAGGGGAAACGCGCGTGCACACGCTCTGGGCGCACCGCATAGCAGTTGGAAATGAACACGGAGCGGCGAGTGAGGCCCTCGATGCGGTACCACGCGTGGCACACGAGAGATGCAGCGTCGCGGTCACGGTGCGACGATACGAAGCCAAGGATGTGCTCCACCACTTCATCTGGGAAGTAGGGCATGTTGCCGCCTCCCAGAATCCTAACAAGCCACAATTAACTTTTACAGTTTCCGGCTGTGACCTGTTCAGTCACAGACACACAAGAAACAAAAGATTGTATTAGCATTGGGTACCAATTTACGACCATTTTGCTTGAAATTGGTACTGTACTGGCTGATATGTGACATATATTCATACTCAAAGTAGTACTTGATCATAAATTTCGAAGAATTAACACAGTTAACTAAGCAACAGTCACACGAATTTTTGCATCTTCCCATAAGTAGAAGTGTTCGCAAGACGAGCACCGAGCACGACCGGCGCCGTCCTCCGACCGCACACCCAAAGAGTGCCATGGGGTTCGGCTGGACTGGAACCCCAAAATTTCCTCTTCTTTTTTTTTCTTCCGGAAAAGGAACTCACAGCTATCATCAGCTCACCAAGCAGCGACAGAATCCGCAGGAAACTCGATGGATTGAATTTCTCACACATCACAGCAAGGAAAGGAAAGAAAAGACGAGATCGAAACTATCCGGGCAGCACAAGCAAGTTAGGGTTCGTCACCAGGCCCCGTCCGGACGGATCGGCAGTCCAGCGGAGCGGAGAAGCCGTGGATGAGGAGGAGGAGGACGGCGGCGACCGTGGATCGAGAGGAGGATCCCTTGGACCCGGGGGCGGGTGCTCGGCCGGCGGAGTGGAGCGCGATGACCGTCAGAGGGGAATGAACCAGAGGGATGGAGCTATGTTATTATCGAATCGTTTTTTTTATTCGCTTTATTATCTCACCCACCCCGCCTCCCCTCTCACTAACAGGCGGGCCCTCGCTGACAGAACCCTCTCCAGCGCTCCCTCTCTCTCTCACGAGCCACCAACAGAAGAGCGGCGGCGGCGGCGCGCGTCGAGGTGCTGCCCCTCTCCTCTCCCTCGCCCCCTTCCCCTTAGGGCTGCTCTGCCCCCTCTCTCTCGGGCGTCCCCATGGGTGGCTGACGGCGGCGGCGTTGGATGCCCCTCCCTCCCTGCTCTGGTTCCCCTCCCCCTCTCTCCACTCTGATCTGTTTTTCCCTCTCCGAGCTGCAGCGCCAAGGAGGACAGGGACGAGCGGCAGGCCGGCGACCAGCAGCACCCCTCTCTTCTTCGTCGGTGATTCCTCCCCAGGTACTGTAACCCTAGCTGTTCGATCTGTTTGGACAGTAGATTCGCTGATCTGTTTGGGCTCGGCTAGAACAATAAGTATGCAGGTGCAGACTATCTGTAAACGAAAGTAGCCAAATGGCCTAAATCAAAATATGCACTGCTCAGTTCTTAACCACCTTGACAGAATCAGATCAGCAGCAGCAGCAGCAGCAGCCGGAAACTAGAGCACAGCGTCTGTCCAGTAGAATCGCCCATGGAGCTGCTCAAGTCATATTTCCATGCCCGTCCGCGTACCATGCTAACTTCTTTTGTAACCAAGTCATATTAACGTTGTACCAAACATGACCACAACGAGTCGAGAATTTTAAAGTACTAGTACCATTTATAATCTCAGCTCTCAGCAATCATATGACCGAACCCTTTATTTGGATTTGTTACTCCTGCTATATTGCAAACTTGGAATAATTGTTATGATAGGTCCTACGTTAATCATGGTGTATGCTTTCTTAGGGAAATCATGGTGAATGTCGATCATGATTTTGTAAGTAATATTTTTGAGAGGTGAATGCTGATCATGATTTTGTAACTTACGCGTGTCTGTTGAGGAAATGGATGTTTCTTTCATGGTTAACATCTGGAGAGCCGATAATAGATATGTATTACTATTTCATCCCTTTTGTCTGACGACCTTGCATATGATTCCAGGTTGGAAGGATGAGGAAGGGACTTCATCCCCAGATGCAGTGGATCTCGTACGTGACGCAGAGCGGCAGGCTGATCAACATCATGATGACCAAGGTGAACCACACCGGCAAAGTGTACCACATGAGGGCGAAGCGGCAGATGGCTCAGAGCCTGGGGCAGATCGCCAAGTTCAAACGCCGATACGAGCAGGAAGCGCCGGAGGAGAACCAAGACAAGTAGGGCATTGCTGTTTGCAAATGAGATATACATTCTCCTTAGCCTTAAGTTGCATCGTCAGATTTTAGTTAATGAACTTTGTTTGTGGAATTTTGTTTCCATTCTCAGGGATAATGCTGTTTAAACCTCTGCAAGTTCGTGTCACTTGCATGTTGGGATTCTCAGAGCCATAAAACAAAAGGAAATTTTGAACCCAATTAGTTTCTGTTTTGGCATCAGTTAATGGTTGGGCATGACAACGTGTCTTTGATTTAGTTCTGTTTCTACTGTATTACTAGTTTGTTTCAGAACATGTCTTTGAGAGATCGACTGGTATTGGTATTGTTGCTTGAAATCCTTGCTGTAGTTGAGAGATCGATGTGAACAAAGCTTGGGGGTTCTTGTGCTGCTTAGCTTGCAGGCTTTGCACAACGTGAGCCTCTGAGGACCGAGTTCAACAACTTTGGTTACTTCAAGATGATGAGTTTTGCCAGGATGGTGATTGGCTAAATTTTGATTTAGTTTAGCCTGGAGGAGGAAGATGAAGAGAAGACACAATTATACGAGAACAATTGGTAAAACATCCATCAGTAAAACACACTGGCCTCTTCTAATATCGTTCATTTTGTTATGACCGGTTTGGTCTATCTATATCTATATATCTATATCTATACTTCTATACTACTATTAAACAAGAAAACTTCAGCAGGAGGCGGACGAAAACTCTGCCGTCCACGCCCGCACGAGTCACCCACGTCCTTTTTCTCAAAAAAAAAAAAAAAACAACCCAAGGTAACAACACACGTCCAGTCCAATTTACACGGAGCTAAATTAGCGGGAATCAATCCCCGTCGCTGCCCTGCGCAGCCGCCGAGGCACCCAACAACGGCCGCAGCGACGAGCTCGCCGAGTCGGTCGACTGACGGCCACGACGACGCGCTGTTCCCCAACACAGGTGCAGCCGCACGGGCGCCCTCCCACGGCAGCGACGAGGAGCTCCTCCTCGCCGACATAGGTGCATGCTCTTCTCTGATCTGAATTTCAAAAGGCTTTTACACGCCGCTGCCGCCAAGGTTTCGTTAGGCTAGAAGACGCCTCTGCCCAGACTGTACTGCGCCATCACCAGGCACTGCTCCTTTGTCAACCTGTTCATGTGATCCATCAATGGGAATGCTTAGTTCCTGTTGCTCCAACAAACTCACACTGGTATGAATCTTTTAAACGCATTACAATATTAATTGATTCATTCAACGCATATTATATGTTTATTTCATACATGCAGTGCCCTGTCCGGTTATTTGGTTTTTAATTACATGCACTCATTGTGCGATGGAAAACTATATTTTCCCATACCCAAGGTGAGTATTTACACCATTCTTATTTCTTTCTATACACATTGCACATGCAACTTGTTATAACAATGTTGTATAATGCATATGTAGGATGGTTTTCAGCTGAGGAAGCAATTTTTGGTGCATATTTTAAAGTACGAAGAGAATGAAGCTCAAAACAACATCCCATACATTGAACGAAGCATCATTGATCGCATCTATAGATGGACCTTCATTGCTTCAAAAGATGGACCTTCAAGACATGCTTAGTTGGGGTTCTTTAAAATATATTTTTTTGTAACAATTATAATACATTTATTATGTGACAATGAATTTTAAGAGGAGACATGTTTCCGGATCGTGTGTTACACACGTACTCATATGGTTGTGCATAAGACACATTTAAATGGCTCGGTATAAGAACTCACTAAATAAAAATTAGATCCAGATTAGATGTTTTTACTATAGACTATGATACATGGGTTGGATCAGAAATATGTCACACTTTTTGAAAATACAATTTGAGTGACATGATAACATTGTTTGAAATTTTAACTAATGCATCCCTCAACAAACTAGAACACAAAATTCTGCTATGAAAATGATTCCTTCAGATTATATTTCAGGGTGAAACATTTCCCAACAAAAAAGTGTTTGTTTAGGGCAGCAAGCTCCCTTCTGGTTAAAAGGATTTGAGTGCAAGGTTGATTACAATGAATGCAAGCAAGCATGCTTCTAATGAGCCTTAGAAGAAGCCAAGGAGTATATTCCAGAACCTCTTTTATATTACTTCAACACAAAAAGTTATGCGATATCCTTCTTTCATGTAGATATCCTATTAGGTGAGAGCATCAACAAGGTTTTGTTGATCTATCATGAACCGGTTTAGAATAAATGTTTTTGATGTACATGCTTGTGGTAAGACATGTAAGAAATATTTGGAGTTGCCGATGAAGGTAATCTGGAACTTTGATTTAGTAAACAAATATGCCGTGGGATTCTTTATCTAAGTGAAAACAGGGAGAGGAGGTAAATGACATACCAGCGCCGAAACAGCCATCACGGAATCATTGATCATCGCAGCAACATATCACTTCCACAACATCAGAAAAAACCATTGAACCAGGTTAAGCAACCTTCTTGCCATATCTGAATAGTAAATAACAGTATGTATAAGATGAGTTAGTACTTTTAACTAATTGGTTTAGTTCTGTTGTGAAGAGTGCAAATGAACTATATAAGCAAGCAAAAACGCTAACTACTGCAAGCAGCGTAAGCATTCATTTCAGGCATAGACTACTAATGGACTACTATAATCTTAATTCAAATCTTAATAAAATGCCTTTGGTATGAGTGTTGATGCCTAAAGGTGTGTTTTGTTTATGAACTTTGGCTATAAAGGACATCACTGTAAGAGGAGAAAATTCACAAGCTTGAGAAGAGGCATAAATAACAATGCACGCTGCCTCCGCGACAGACCATGTCGCTATCCTTATTATACAAAAATACCACAATCAAAAATCAAATGGGACCAGTACATAATCTGAAATTTTGAACATCGAAAAATCTGAATAATATGTGAACTGACGGAAGTCAAAGCTAACACATAGAACAAAAAAAACAGTACAAAAACGTATGCTTATAGGAGTAGTTTCTCGGAAGAATGGCTCGTCATGTAGAAGCAGAATAATTTATACAATTGTATATATGAGTGCAGTGCATTGACTATACTTTATTCTGTCATCACATTCTTTTTTAGGAATAGACAAGAACAAACTTGCTTGTTTAGATCAGACCTGCAGCTTCCTTGGTGGCAAACAGTTAATAGTTTCAACCTTCAGTGTACAACAATCAACAGTCATACTCTTGAATCCAGGTAAGCTAGGTGAGTAAGTAGGTGATTAAGAAACATAAAGTACAAAAGAACTACATTCAATTTTTCTGTTGCGTGAGAAAAAAAGAAAGAATAGAGAAGCAATATAGCTATTCTTGCCTTGCTTATCTGAAAAGATACAACCCACATTTCTGCA
The DNA here is from genome assembly GCA_021605205.1 of Aegilops longissima. Taxonomy (NCBI): domain Eukaryota; kingdom Viridiplantae; phylum Streptophyta; class Magnoliopsida; order Poales; family Poaceae; genus Aegilops; species Aegilops longissima. The sequence continues at coordinate 495,390,269 of CM038680.1, forward strand.
GTGTTTAACACGGAAACAACAAATGAATTAGCCGTTTTAGCATCTAATCTACGTTGCCCATGCAAAATTTTAGGATTGAATAAATGATGTATACAACTCCCACTGGACTCAGAAGGCAAGTATTATATATTATTTTGTGCAGGCAAATGTTCAAGAGCTCAGAAAATAGAACAATATTAGCACTCAAAAACTCAGAGAAATGAAATATTAGGACTTAAGCATTAAAATGAAAGAGGCTCACCTGGCACTCAAGAACATATTTGGAAGAAAGCTTACTCTTTTTCGATTGGTAGTAGAATAGCCTCCGGGATTGCGAGTTTGCGAGCAGGGACCTCCAGTCTCGGACCTTCCCGTTCCTATTTGTTGGCCAATGAAGCCCGTCTCCCCAGACCGGAAGTCAGGCAGCGACGCACGAGACACAACCCAGCGCGGCAGCACCCACATCGCCGGGCGGCGGCGGCGGCGAAGGCAGCACCGCGCGGAACACGCCATGGCCCCCGAGCAGATAACCCTAGGGGTCCGAACATTGCACGGAGTGAGGTAATGCACCTGTTGACGATCCGAATTGACGGGGAGGAGCAACCGGCGGGGTCGGAGAGATAGACTAACCTGGACTGGGACGAGCGCGGGAGAGGGTGGAGAGGCTCATGGCGGCGGCGGCGACGGCGACAGCATCAGGAGGAGGGAGGAGCCCGGCATCCCCGGCGAGCATGCCGAGCTCGAGCACCGCCTCGGTCACTTCGGCGACCGGATTCGATGAAGGAGCAGGGAAGAGCAGGGGTGTGCGAGTCCCACGCCTCCGCGCCCGCCTCCGACGGCCACTTCCGCGGCCGGATTCGACATTAAGGGGAGGAAGAGCAGGGGCGACCATGGGAGAATGGGGAACGGATGCGAGGGGGCGGTGGGGAAGTGACCAGATTGTTTTTCTTTCTTCAATACTGTATACACGTACTCCGTTTTAGACAGTGATTCACCAGAGAAATTGTGAGTGAGTGTGGCCTTGTCCAAATAAAAAAAGAATTATTTTCTGACTGAGTAGGTTGTATTATCATCATGTCCAGGTAGGTTCCTTCCTTGATGCCTTCTCCTTGAACAACCGATGAAATACAGAACTAGCTTGCATATATTACAAAAATTTATTTATTTTTTGCGCGGGAGGGGGGTGGGGGGAGGGGGGACATAAATGTATTGATCTTGAACTTATTTGCACGTCCTTTATTTGTCCATCATTTAGTTGTATTTCCATCAGAAAAAACATTATTATCAGTAATAATATATGTATAGATGAAAAACTATTTTAATAATTATTTGATGACAATTGAGAACGCACATACTTACTAGTACCAGAAAGAGGCCACCGGGTATTAGTATTAGGGGCTTGGCCCACAAGTTATCTTAGGCTAAAATTATGAATACTAGTTGTAAGACACCGTTTGAGATCAAGCAATAAAGATATTATAATCTTACATTGCCTGGCTCCAAGGAGCGGAACTCTAGCCGCCGCACCTAACCCTAGCCACGACGGCGCCATCGCCATGGCGCCCGCTCGCCCAATTCGTCCCTCCTTCTTGTCCATACACCCACGCCAAGGCTTGTAGGAACCCTAGTCCTACCAATTTGGTATCCAGACACACCGGCCGATCATGTCGCTTCCTCCGCCACCGCCGCCACGCCATCCGCCTCGCCCCACCATCGCCGCCGCCACCACCTCGCCGATGACGGCGATCACGTCCGGACCATCACCACCACCGTGCAGTAGCCGATCACCACCACGGCGGATCCGCCCCTTCTCACGCCCGGGAGGTGTGGGCACCTGCGGAGCTCGTCCAAGCCGTCCGGAATCAACCTCTACCTCGCCGAACCACCCGCCGCCGAAGCGCGCCACCACCGCTTATGGGCCACCGCCGCATAGATGGCCGCCCGCCTTCAGCGCCCTACGGGCGCCTCCGCCGCCGCTCTGCTGCCGCGACTACCCGCGCTGAACGCTTTAGCTGCGGGCCGACCGCCACCGCATCGCTGGGGGCTCGCCTCGGCGATTCCTCCGGCGCCACCGCTGCCCCCACGACGCAGCGGCGGCAAAGAAGACCACCAGCGCCGCCGCCATCGACAAAGACCACCACCGCGCCCCGCCCATCGGCGGCCCACGCACCAGTGCAATTTCCGCCGCTATCGCCGATTCTGCGTGGCGGTGGCTCGTCTCCGGACCGGTGTATACTACGGCGCGGAACACCCGATGCCCTCCTCCGATTTGATCGTCCTCCACCGGCGAACTCGCCCGAGATCCCGACCGGCACACGCGCTACCGTTGATCGCAGCCCGGGCATGGTGGTCCGACACCCTCGCCGCTAAACCGGACTTCGCCACTTACGATGGCACGGAGGACCCCTCAATCGCTCAACCAAGCGGCGAGTTCTTCCGAGGCGCGGGCGCCGCCGGATCGCACTGCTCGCGTCCTATCATCTCCGAGGCGCGACGCAGACTTGGTACTACGCCCTCGGCAGGGCGAGGGCGGCATGCCACCATGGGGCGCTTAGGAGCTTTGTCTCCTCTGTCGGGCCTCCTATCCGCGGGAGCCGACTGGCGGCCCTCGGCCGCTTGCCTTTCACATCCACGGTGCAGGACTATGCCGACCGCTTCCAGGCCCTGGCATGCCATGCGCCGGGCGTCTCCGCGACTCAGCGCGCCGAGTTATTTGTGGACGGGTTACCGGACCATATTCGTGTGGACGTCGAGCTCCGGGATCCCCTCGACCTCCAGACGGCCATGTACTACGCCCGGGCCTTCGAGCAGCGGGCTCAGGCGCTGCAGCAACCGGCCGGCCGCCATCCCAGTCGACCAGCGCCGACTCCACCATCACCGGGCCAGCCTCCTCCAGCCACGACGACCGCACCTCCGGCCACCACCCGGACCTTTCGTCGTTTGTCACCGGCCGAGTAGCAGGAGCGTCGCCGTCAGGGCCTCTGCTTCAACTGCGATGAGCCCTACACGCCGACCCATGTCTGCCCCCGCCTATTTTACTTGGAGACGGTCGACTACACCGAGGCGGACGACTCGCCCGACGAGCCACCACCCGCGGCGGCCGCAGACACGGCCGCGAATTCCACGGCGACGACGTGCGTCGTCTCCCCCCACGCCCTCGCCGGCATCCGTGGCGAGCGGACCATGCTGTTGCCGGTGACGTTCCATGGCGAGCGGCTGGTGGCCCTGCTGGATACTAGCTCCACCCATAACTTCCTGCCCGCGGCGACCATGCGTCGGCTAGCACTGCCCACCACGGGCGGGGAGCGCCTGCGGATCACGGTGGCAAACGGCGATCGCCTCCGGTGTCATGGGCTCGCCCGCGACGTTCCCATCTCCATCGATGGCGAGCACTTCTCCATTACCTGTGCAGGGATCGACCTCGGCTGCTTCGACTTCATCCTCGGGGTGGATTTTCTTTGGACCCTCGGGCCCATCCTGTGGGACTTCGACGTGCTCACGATGACGTTCTGGCAGCTGGGCCGCCGCATCCGGTGGGACGTCCTTGGGGCGCCGCGCCGGCCGTGCCACACCTCCAGCTGGCCGCCGCGTCCCAGGAGGCCGAGCACCCCCTGCTGGATCCCTTCGCAGCGGCGACAATGACCTCTTCGACGAGCCACGGGGTCTTCCGCCCGCCCGGGTGTACGACCATCATATTCACCTCGTACCGGGCTCCACTCCCGTGGTGGTTCGGCCCTACCGCTACCCTCAGCTGCAGAAGGATGAGTTGGAGCGACAGTGTGCCCTTATGCTCGCGGCAGGCATCATCCGGATCTCCACGTCGCCCTTCTCCGTGCCGGTGCTTCTCGTCCGCAAGTCGGACGGCATGTGGCGTTTCTGCATCGACTACCGCGCCCTGAACGCGCTCACGCTCAAGGACAAGTTTCCTATACCGGTGGTCGACGAGCTCTTGGATGAGCTCCATGGGGCGCGCTTCTTCACCAGCTCGATCTCGGTCGGGCTATCATCAAAGCGCATGCATCCGACGACATCGCCAAGACGGCGTTTCGCACCCACCATGGCCACTTCGAGTTCTTGATGATGCCCTTCGGCCTCGCCAACGCCCCGGCGACTTTCCAGGCCCTGATGAACGACGTCCTTCGACCCTACTTACGGCGGTTTGTGCTTGTTTTCTTTGATGACATTCTTATCTATAGCGCCACCTGGGCTGAGCACCTCCAGCACGTCGCCATCGTCTTCAACGAGCTTCGGGCGCACAACCTCCACCTTAAGCGCTCGAAGTGCTCGTTCGGGACACCTACCGTCGCCTACCTCGGCCATGTCATCTCGGCCGACAGGGTGGCTATGGACGCCGACAAGATGGCGGCCGTCTCTGCATGGCCGACGCCTCACTCGCCGCGGGTTCCTCGGCCTCGCCGGCTACTACCGGAAATTTATCCGGGAGTTTGGGCTCATCGCGGCGCCCCTCATGCGGTTGCTTCGCCGCGACGCTTTTGCCTGGGACGACGAGGCGACGACGGCGTTCGGGGCCCTCAAGGGGGCCCTCACGACGGGCCCCGTCCTCCAGATGCCCGACTTCACCGCCTGCTCAGGCTGGATCAGGACGCCTCGGCGCGGGTTCGGCGCCGTGCTTCATCGTATGATGGGCCCTCGCTTTCTTCAGTCGGCCTTTCGCTCTGCGCCATCTTAAGCTGGCGGCATACGAGCGGGAGCTCATTGGCCTTGTACAGGCCGTTCGTCATTGGCGGTCGTACTTGTGGGGACGGTCCTTCCACATTCGCACGGACCATTACAGCCTGAAGTTCTTGCTGGACCAACGGTTGTCGACCGTGCCGCAGCACCAGTGGATCAGCAAGCTCTTCGGCTTCGACTTCTCCGTCGAGTATCGGCCGGGCCTCCTTAACATCGTGGCCGATGCGCTGCCCCGTTGCGACTCCGACCTCGCTCCCTCCACCGACGAGTCCACCGGGCGGCCTGTCGTCCCGCCCGCCAACGTTCGGTCCTTCGCCGACATTCGCCAGCCACTACGACGGCCGACGACGCCGTCCTTCTTCAAGAAGAGCTCACGGCGGCGACTGGAGGAGCCTTGGCGCTTCTCGACGGATCGCTTCTCCATGGGCGCCGGATCTTTGTTCCGGCGCATGATGATCTCCGTCACCAGGTGTTACAGCTCGCCCACTCGGCGGGTCATGAGTGAAGGAAATATGCCCTAGAGGCAATAATAAAGTTATTATTTATTTCCTTATACCATGATAAATGTTTATTATTCATGCTAGAATTGTATTAACCGGAAACATAATACATGTGTGAATACATAGACAAACAGATAGTCACTAGTATGCCTCTACTAGACTAGCTCATTAATCAAAGATGGTTGTGTTTCCTAACCATAGACATGTGTTGTCATTTGATTAATGGGATCACCTCATTAGGAGAATGATGTGATTGACATGACCCATTCCGTTAGCTTAGCACTTGATCGTTTAGTATATTGCTAATGCTTTCTTCATGACCTATACATGTTCCTGTAACTATGAGATTATGCAACTCCCGTTTATCGGAGGAACACTTTGGGTACTACCAAACGTCACAACATAACTGGGTGATTATAAAGGAGTACTACAGGTGTCTCCAAAGGTACTTGTTGGGTTGGCGTATTTCGAGATTAGGTTTTGTCACTCCGATTGTCGGAGAGGTATCTCTGGGCCTTCTCGGTAATACACATCACATAAGCCTTGCAAGCATTACAACTAATGAGTTAGTTGTGAGATGATGTATTACGGAACGAGTAAAGAGACTTACCGTATCTAGATTGAACTAGGTATTGGATACCGACGATCGAATCTCGGGTAAGTAACATACCGATGACAAAGGAACAACGTATGTCGTTATGCGGTTTGACCGATAAAGATCTTCGTAGAATATGTAGGAACCAATATGGGCATCCAGGTTCCGCTATTGGTTATTGACCGAGAATGGTTCTAGGTCATGTCTACATAGTTCTCGAACCCGTAGGGTCCGCACGCTAACGCTTCGATGATGAGTTCATTATGAGTTTATAAGTTTTGATGTACCAAGGTTGTTCGAGTCCCGGATGTGATCACGGACATGACGAGGAGTCTCGAAATGGTCGAGACATAAAGATTGATATATTGGAAGCCTATGTTTGGACTTCGGAAAGGTTCCGGATGAAAACAGGAAGTTACCGGAACACCGGGGGGTTACCGGAACCCCTCGGGGGGTCTATGGGCCTTGATGGGCCATAGAGAGAAGAGGAAGGGCCGGCCAGGGCAGGCCGCGCGCCCCCCTCCCCCTCTAGTCCGAATAGGACAAGGAGAAGGGGGGGCGGCGCCCCCCTTCCCTCTTCCCCCTCCTCCAATCCTAATCCAACTAGGAAAGGGGGGGGGGGAGTCCTACTTGTTGGGGAACGTAGTAATTTCAAAAAATTTCCTACGCACACGCAAGACCATGGTGATGGCATAGCAACGAGAGGAGAGAGTGTCTGTCCATGTACCCTCGTAGACCGAAAGCGGAAGCGTTATAACAACGCGGTTGATGTAGTCGTACGTCTTCACGATCCGACCGATCCAAGCACCGAACGTGACGGCACCTCCGAAGTTCTCGCACACGCTCACTCGATGACGATCCCGGACTCGATCCAGCAAAGTGTCGGGATGAGTTCCGTCGGCCTGACGACGTGGTGGACGATGATGATGCTCCACCGACGCAGGGCTTCGCCTAAGCTCATGACGATATGACTTCTCCGGCGCGGGCTTCGCTAAGCTCCGCGACGATATGACCAAGTGGAATATGGTGGAGGGGGCACCGACACGGCTAAGGAACGATCCGTAGATCAACTTGTGTGTCCATGGGGTGCCCCTGCCCCGTATATAAAGGAGGGAGGGAGGAGGAGGCCGGCCCTAGTAGGGCGCACCATGGGGAGTCCTACTCCCACCGGAGTAGGATTCCCTTCCTAGTCCAACTAGGAGTCCTTCCATGTATTAGGAGTAGGAGACAAGTAAGGGAAGAGAGAAGGAAGGAAGCAAGGGGTGCGGCCCTCTCCCTAGTCCAATTTGGACTAGGCCATGAAGCGCGCGCCTGCCCTAGGCAGCCCTCTCTCTTTCCCTTGAGGCCCAATAAGGCCCAATACTTCTCCCGGCGAATTCCTGTAACTCTCCGTACTCAAAATATACCGGATCATTCGAACCTTTCGAACTCCGAATATAGTCGTCAATATATCGATCTTTACGTCTCGACCATTTCGAGACTCCTCATCATGTCCCCGATCTCATCCGGGACTCCGAACTCCTTCGGTACATCAAAACTCATAAACTCATAATAAAACTGTCATCGAATCCTGTTGCGTGCGGACCCTACGGGTTCGAGAACTATGTAGACATGACCTAGAACTATTCTCGGTCAATAACCAATAGCGGAACCTGGATGCCCATATTGGCTCCTACATATTCTACGAAGATCTTTATCGGTCAAACCGCATAACAACATACGTTGTTCCCTTTGTCATCGGTATAGTTACTTGCCCGAGATTCGATCGCCGGTATCCAATACCTAGTTCAATCTGCTATCGCAAGTCTCTTTACTCGCTCCGTAATACATCATCTCGCAACTAACTTATTAGTTGCAATGCTTGCAAGGCTTATATGATGTGTATTACCGAGAAGGCCCAGAGATACCTCTCCGACAATCGGAGTGACAAAACCTAATCTCAAATACGCCAACCCAACATGTACCTTTGGAGACACCTGTAGTACTCCTTTATAATCACCCAGCCACGCTGTGACGCTTGGTAGTACCTAAAGTGTTCCTCCGTAAACGGAGTTGCATAATCTCATAGTTACAGTGAACATGTATAAGTCATGAAGAAAGCAATAGCAACATACTAAACGATCAAGTGCTAGGCTAACGGAATGGGTCATGTCAATCGATCATTCTCCTAATGATGTGATCCCGTTAATCAAATGACAACTCATGTCTATGGTTAGGAAACATAACCATCTTTGATTAACGAGCTAGTTTAAGTAGAGGCATACTAGTGACACTGCTTGTCTATGTATTCACACATGTATTATGTTTCCGTTAATACAATTCTAGCATGAATAATAAACATTTATCATGATATAAGGAAATAAATAATAACTTTATTATTGCCTCTAGGGCATATTTCTTCACTACTCCCGTGGGAGTAGGACTCCTCCAGCGCCCCCTTGGGCTGGCCGCACCCCTTGCTCCTTTATATACGGGGCGGGGGGCACCCAGACACACAAGTTGATCTACGGATCGCTCCTTAGCCGTGTCGGTGCCCCTCCACCATATTCCACTTCGGTCATATCGTCGTGGAGCTTAGGCGAAGCCTCGCGCGGAGAAGTCATATCGTCGCGAGCTTAGGCGAAGCCCTGCGTCGGTGGAGCATCATCATCGCCACCACGCCGTCAGGTTGACGGAACTCATCCCGACACTTTGCTGGATTGGAGTCCGGGATCGCCATCAAGCTGAACATGTGCATAACTCGGAGGTGCCGTGACGCTCGGTGCTTGGATCGGTCGGATCGTGAAGACGTCGACTACATCAACCGCGTTGTTATAACGCTTCGCTTTCGGTCTCACGAGGGTACGGGACGACACTCTCCCCTCTCGCTATGCCATCACCATGGTCTTGAGTGTGCGTAGAAATTTTTGAAATTACTCGTTCCCCAACAATGGCATCCGAGCCTGGTTTTATGCGTTGATGTCATGTGCACGAGTAGAACACAAATGAGTTGTGGGCGATATAAGTCATACCGCTTACCAAAGATGTCATACTTTGGTTCGGCGGTATTGTGAGATGAAGCGCCCGGACCGACATTACGCGTCGCGCTTACGCGAGACTGGTTTCACCGCTTGAGCACTAGTTGCTTAAAGGTGACCGGCGGTGTCGGTTTCTCTCACTTTAGTTGAACTGAGTGTGGCTACGCCCGTCCTTGCGAAGGTTAAAACAGCACCAACTTGACAAACTATCGCTGTGGTTTTGATGCGTAGGTAAGAACGGTTCTTGCTCAGCCCGTAGCAGCCACGTAAAACTTGCAACAACAAAGTAGAGGACGCCTAACTTGTTTTTGCAGGGCATGTTGTGATGTGATGTGGTCAAGACGTGATGCTATATTTTATTGTATGAGATGATCATGTTTTGTAACCGAGTTATCGGCAATCGGCAGGAGCCATATGGTTGTCGCTTATTGTATGAAATGCAACGCCATGTAATTGCTTTACTTTATCACTAAGCGAGAGCGATAGTCGTAGAAGCAATAGTTGGCGAGACGACAACGATGCTACGATAGAGATCAAGGTGTCGCGCCGGTGACGATGGTGATCATGATTTGTGCTTGGCGATGGAGATCACAAGCACAAGATGATGATGACCATATCATATCACTTATATTGATTGCATGTGATGTTTATCCTTTATGCATCTTATCTTGCTTTGATTGACGGTAGCATTATAAGATGATCTCTCACTAAAATTATCAAGAAGTGTTCTCCTCGAGTATGCACCGCTGCCAAAGTTCGTAGTACCCGCACACCACGTGATGATCGGGTGTGATAAGTTCTACGTCCATCTACAACGGTGCAAAACAGTTGCACACGCGGAATACTCAGGTTAAACTTGACGAGCCTAGCATATAACAGATATGGCCTCGAACACGGAGACCGAAGGTCGAGCGTGAATCATATAGTAGATATGATCAACATAGTGATGTTCACCATTGAAACTACTCCATCTCACGTGATGATCGGACATGGTTTAGTTGATTTGGATCACGTAATCACTTAGATGACTAGAGAGATGTCTGTCTAAGTGGGAGGTTTTTAATATGATTAATTAAACTTAAATTTATCATGAACTTAGTACCGATAGTATTTTTGCTTGTCTATGTTTCTCGTAGATAGATGGCTCGTCTTTGTTGTTCCGTTGAATTTTAATGCGTTCCTTGAGAAAGCAAAGTTGAAAGATGATGGTAGCAATTACACGGACTGGGTCCGTAACGAGGATTATCCTCATTGCTGCACGTAAGAATTACGTCCCGGAAGCACCGCTAGGTGCCGTGCTCTTCGAGAGCTACGCCGAAGTTGTGAACGTCTGGCGAGCAAAGCCGATGACTACTCGATAGTTCGATGTGCCATGCTTTACGGCTTAGAACCGGGTCTTCAACGACGTTTTGAACGTCATGGAGCATATGAGATGTTCCAGAGTTGAAGTTAATATTTCAAGCAAATGCCCGGATTGAGAGATATGAAGTCTCCAATAAGTTCTATAGCTGCAAGATGGAGGAGAATAGTTCGTCGGTGAACATATACTCAAAATGTCCGGGTATAATAATCACTTGATTCAACTGGGAGTTACTCTTCCGGATGATAGTGTCATTGATGAATTCTCCAATCATCGCCACCAAGCTACAAGAGCTTCGTGATGAACTATAATATGCAAGGGATGACCAAAACAATTCCGAGCTCTTCGCAATGCCGAAAGCAGCGGAGGTAGAAATCAAGAAAGAGCATCAAGTGTTGATGGTCAACAAGACAACTAGTTTCAAGAAAAGGGCAAAGGAAAGAAGAAGGAAACTTCAAAAGAACAGCAAGAAAGTTGCTGCTCAAGAGAAGAAACCCAAGTCGGACCTAAGCCTGAAATCGAGTGTTTTTACCGCAAGCGATCGACATTTGGAAGCGGAACTGCCCCAAGTATTTGGCGGATAAGAAGGATGGCAAGGTGAACAAAGGTATATGTGATATACATGTTATTGATGTGTACCTTACTAGAGCTCGTAGTAGCACTGGGTATTTGATACTGGTTCATTGCTAATATTTGCAACTCAAACAGGACTACGAAATAAACGAGCACCGCAAAGGACGAGGTGACGATGCGCGTGGGAAACGGTTCCAAAGTCAATGTGATCGCGGTCGGCACGCTACCTCTACATCTACCTTCGGGATTAGTTTTAGACCTAAATAATTGTTATTTGGTGCCGCGTTGAGCATGAACATTATATCTGGATCTTGTTTGATGCGAGAAGGTTATTCATTTAAATCGAGAATAATGGTTGTCCTATTTATATGAGTAATATCTTTTATGGTCACGCACCCTTGAAGAATGGTCTATTTTATTGAATCTCGATAGTAGTAATACACATATTCATAGTGTTGAAACCAAAAGATGCAGAGTTGATAATGATAATGCAACTTATTTGTGGCACTCGCCGCTTAGGTCATATCGGTGTAAAACGCATGAAGAAACTCCATACCGATGGGCTTCGGAATCACTTGATTATGAATCACTTGGTACTTGCGTAACCGTGCCTCATGGGCAAGATGACCAAAACGCCGTTCTCCGGAACTATGGAGCGAGCAACTGATTTGTTGGAAATCATACATACCGATGTTTGTGGTCCAATGAATGTTGAGGCACGCGGCGGTATCGTTATTTTCTCACCTTCACAGATGATTTGAGCAGATATGGGTATATCTACTTAATGAAACACAAATCTGAAACATTTGAAAAGTTCAAAGAGTTTCAGAGTGAAGTAGAAAATCATCGTAACAAGAAAATAAAGTTTATACGATCGGATCGTGGAGGAGAATATTTGAGTTACGAGTTTGGTTTACATTTGAAACAATGTGGAATAGTTTCACAACTCACGCCACCCGGAACACCACAGAGAAATGGTGTGTCCGAACGTCGTAATCGTACTTTACTTGATATGGTGCGATCTATGATGTCTCTTACCGATTTACCGCTATTGTTTTGGGGATATGCTTTAGAGACGGCCGCATTCACGTTAAATAGGGCACCATCTAAATCCGTTGAGACGACACCGTATGAACTGTGGTTTGGCAAGAAACCAAAGTTGTCGTTTCTTAAAGTTTGGGGCTGCGATGCTTATGTGAAGAAACTTCAACCAGATAAGCTCGAACCCAAATAGGAGAAATGTGTCTTCATAGGATACCCAAAGGAGACTGTTGGGTACACTTTCTATCACAGATCTGAAGGCAAGGTTTTCGTTGCTAAATTCGAATCCTTTCTAGAGAAGGAGTTTCTCTCGAAAGAAGTGAGTGGGAGGAAAGTAGAACTTCATGAGATAATCAGATATCTGCTCCCTTATTGGAAAGTAGTTCATCACAAGAAACGGTTCCCGTGACAACTACACCAATTAGTGAGGAAACTAATGATGATGATCATGAAGCTTCAGATCAAGTTTCTCTGAACTTCAGAGGTCAACCAGAGTAAAATACGCACTTGAGTGGTACGGTAATCCTATTCTCGAAGTCATGTTACTTGACCATGGCGAACCTACAAATTATGAAGAAGCGATGGTGAGCCCAGATTCATGAAATGGTGGAAGCCATGAAATCTGAGATGGGATCCATGTATGAGAACAAAGTATGGACTTTGGTTGACTTGCCGATGATCGGCAAGCCATTGAGAATAAATGGATCTTTAAGAAGAAGACCGACGCCGATGGTAATGTAATCTGTCTACAAAGCTCGACTTGTTGCGAAAGGTTTTCGACAAGTTCAAGGGGTTGACTACGATGAGACTTTCTCACCAGTGCGATGCTTAAGTCTGTCCGAATCATGTTAGCAATTGCCGCATTTTATGATTATGAAATTTGGCAAATGGATGTAAAACTGCATTCTTGAATGGATTTCTAGAAGAAGAGTTGTATATGATGCAACCAGAAGGTTTTGTTGATCCAAAGGGTGCTAACAAAGTGTGCAAGCTCCAATGATCAATTTATGGTCCAGTGCAAGCCTCTCGGAGTTGGAATAAACGCTTTGATAGTGTGATCAAAGCATATGGTTTTATATGAGACTTTTGGAGAAGCTTGTATTTACAAGAAAGTGAGTGGGAGCTCAGAGCATTTCTGATATTATATGTGGACGACATATTATTGATTGGAAATGATATAGAATTTCTGGATAGCATAAAAGGATACTTGAATAAAAAAATTTCAATGAAAGACCTCGGTGAAGCTGCTTACATATTGGGCATCAAGATCTATAGAGATAGATCAAGACGCTTAATTGGACTTTCACAAAGCACATACCTTGATAAAGTTTTGAAGAAGTTCAAAATGGATCGTGCAAAGAAAGGTTTTTACCAGACACAAGGTGTAAGATTGAGTCGACTCAATGCCCGACCACAGCAGAAGATAAAGAGAAATGAAAGATGTTCCTATGCTTCAGCCATAGGCTCTATCATGTATGCAATGCTGTGTACCGCACTGACGATGCTTAGCTGTAAGCTTGGCAGAAGGTACCAAAGTAATCCAGAGTGGATCATCGACAGCGGTCAAGAACATCCTGAAATACCCGAAAAGGACTAAGGATATGTTTCTCGATATGGAGGTGACAAAGAGCTAGTCGTAAATGGTTACGTCGATGCAAGCTTTGACACTGATCCGGACGATTCTAAATCGCAAACCAGATATGTGTTTTTATTAAACGGTGGAGCTGTCAGTTGGTGCAGTTCTAAACAAAGCATCGTGGCGGGATCTACATGTGAAGCGGAGTACATAGCTGCTTCGGAAGCAGCAAATGAAGGAGTCTGGATGAAAGAGTTCATTTCGATCTAGGTGTCATACCTAGTGCATCGGGACCAATGAAGATCTTCTGTGACAATCTTGGTGCAATTGCCTTGGCAAAGGAATCCAGATTTCACAAGAGGACCAAGCATATCAAGAGACGCTTCAATTCCATTCGGGACCAAGTCCAAGTGGGAGACATAGAGATTTGCAAAATACATACGGATCTGAATGTTGCAGACCCGTTGACTAAGCCTCTTCCACGAGCAAAACATGATCAGCACCAAGACTCCATGGGTGTTAGAATCATTCTTGTGTAATCTAGATTATTGACTCTAGTGCAAGTGGGAGATCAAGGAAATATGCCCTAGAGGCAATAATAAAGTTATCATTTATTTCCTTATACCATGATAAATGTTTATTATTCATGCTAGAATTGTATTAACCGGAAACATAATACATGTGTGAATACATAGACAAACAGATAGTCACTAGTATGCCTCTACTAGACTAGCTCATTAATCAAAGATGGTTGTGTTTCCTAACCATAGACATGTGTTGTCATTTGATTAATGGGATCACCTCATTAGGAGAATGATGTGATTGACATGACCCATTCCGTTAGCTTAGCACTTGATCGCTTAGTATATTGCTAATGCTTTCTTCATGACCTATACATGTTCCTGTAACTATGAGATTATGCAACTCCGTTTACGGAGGAACACTTTGGTATTACCAAACGTCACAACGTAACTTGGTGATTATAAAGGAGTACTACAGTGTCTCCAAAGGTACTTGTTGGGTTGGCGTATTTCGAGATTAGGTTTTGTCACTCCGATTGTCGGAGAGGTATCTCTGGGCCTTCTCGGTAATACACATCACATAAGCCTTGCAAGCATTACAACTAATTAGTTGGTTGTGAGATGATGTATTACGAACGAGTAAAGAGACTTACCGTAACGAGATTGAACTAGGTATTGGATACCGACGATCGAATCTCGGGTAAGTAACATACCGATGACAAAGGGAACAACGATGTCGTTATGCGGTTTGACCAATAAAGATCTTCGTAGAATATGTAGGAACCAATATGGGCATCCAGGTTCCGCTATTGGTTATTGACCGAGAATGGTTCTAGGTCATGTCTACATAGTTCTCGAACCCGTAGGGTCCGCACGCTAACGCTTCGATGACAGTTCATTATGAGTTTATAAGTTTTGATGTACGAAGGTTGTTCGAGTCCCGGATGTGATCACGGACATGACGAGGAGTCTCGAAATGGTCGAGACATAAAGATTGATATATTGGAAGCCTATGTTTGACTTGGAAAGGTTCCGGATGAAAACAGAAGTTATCGAACACCGGGGTTACGGAACCCCGGGGTCTATGGGCCTTGATGGGCCATAGAGAGAAGAGGAAGGGCCGGCCAGGGCAGGCAGCGCCCCCTCCCCTCTAGTCCGAATAGGACAGGAGAAGAAGGCGGCGCCCCTTCCCTCTTCCCTCCTCCAATCCTAATCCAACTAGGAAGGGGGGAGTCCTACTCCGGTGGGAGTAGGACTCCTCCAGTGCGCCCCTTGGGCTGGCGCACCCCCCTTGCTCCTTTATATACTGAGGCAGGGGCACCCAGACACACAAGTTGATCTACGGATCGTTCCTTAGCTGTGTCAGCGGTGCCCCTCCACCATATTCCACTTCGTCATATCGTCGTGGAGCTTAGCGAAGCCTCGCGCCGGAGAAGTCATATCGTCATGCGGAGCTTAGGCAAAGCCCTGCATCGGTGGAGCATCATCATCGTCACCACGCCGTCATGTCGACGGAACTCATCCCGACACTTTGCTGGATCGGAGTCCGGGGATCGTCATCAAGCTGAACGTGTGCGTAACTCGGAGGTGCCGTCGCTCGGTGCTTGGATCGGTCGGATCGTGAAGACGTATGACTACATCAACCGCGTTGTTATAACGCTTCCGCTTTCGGTCTACGAGGGTACGTGGACAGACACTCTCCCCTCTCGTTGCTATGCCATCACCATGGTCTTGAGTGTGCGTAGGAAATTTTTTGAAATTACTACGTTCCCCAACAATGAGGGTGTGCAGAAAACCCTCCATCGTCTTCTCGCCGACTTCTACATCCCTGGCGATCGCGCCCTAGTCCGCGACTGGGTTCGGTCTTGTCAGACATGCCAGCGCAACAAGACGGAGACCCTGCGGCTGGCTGGGTTACTTCAGCCCTTGGAGGTGCCATCTCAGGTTTGGGCGGATATATCCATGGACTTCATCGAGGGCCTTCCCAAGGTGGGCGGCAAGTCGGTCATTCTCACGGTGGTTGACCGCTTCTCCAAGTACACCCACTTCATCGCGCTCGGCCATCCGTACACGGCGGCGTCCGTGGCCCGGGCCTTCTTCGACGACATCGTCCGTCTCCACGGGTTCCCTGCTGAAAGATCGAGGATGTCGCCTAGAGGGGGGGGGGGTGAATAGGCGCTTTAAAATAATTACGGTTTAGGCTTGAACAAATGCGGAATAAACCTAACGGTTAATTTGTCAAGCACAAAACCTACAACAACTAGGCTCACCTATGTGCACCAACAACTTATGGTAAGCAAGATAAGCAACTATGTGATAGCAAGATATATGACAAAGAACAATATGGCTATCACAAAGTAAAGTGCATAAGTAAAGGGCTCGGGTAAGAGATAACCGAGGCACGCGGAGACGACGATGTATCCCGAAGTTCACACCCTTGCGGATGCTAATCTCCGCTTGGAGCGGTGTGGAGGCACAATGCTCCCAAGAAGCCACTAGGGCCACCAGAATCTCCTCACGCCCTCGCACAATGCAAGATGCCGTGATTCCACTAAGGGACCCTTGAGGCGGTCACCAAACCCGCATAAATGGCAACCCTTGGGGCGGTCACCGAACCCGTACACTTTGGCAACCCTTGGGGCGGTCACGGTGCCGCCAAATTGCTCGGGGCGATCTCCACAACCTAATTGGAGACCCCGACGCTTGCCCGGAGCTTTACACCACAATGATTGAGCTCCGAACACCACCAACCGTCTAGGGCGCCCAAGCACCCAAGAGGAACAAGCTCAAGGGCACCAAGCACCCAAGAGTAATAAGCTTCTCAACTTGTAACTTCCACGTATCACCGTGGAGAACTCAAACCGATGCACAAATGCAATGGCAAGGGCACACGGAGGCCCAAGTCCTTCTCTCTCAAATCCCACCAAAGCAACTAATGCTAGGGAGGAAAATGAGAGGAAGAACAAGAAGGAGAACACCAAGAACTCCAAGAACTAGATCCAAGGGGTTCCCCTCACATAGAGGAGAAAGTGATTGGTGGAAATGTGGATCTAGATCTCCTCTCTTTTCCCCAAAAACTAGCAAGAATCCATGGAGGGATTGAGAGATAGCAAGCTCGGAGAAGGTCAACAATGGGGAAGAACACGAGCTCAAAGGATAAGGTTCAATGGGAAGAAGACCCCTTTTATAGGAGGGGAAAATCCAACCGTTACCCCACTGAACAGCCCTCAGACAGAGCGGTACTACCGCTAGGAAGGGCGGTACTACCGCTGAGGGCGGTACTACCGCTCCTATCCAAATGGTACTACCGCTACTGAAGAGAAAGTCAGCCATCGCCCCAGAGCGGTACTACAGCGGGAGTAGAGCGGTACTACCACTCAGAGCGGTACTACCGCTTCTACTGCCGCTCTTAGTGCCGCAAAACCCGACACGAAAAACTTCATTCGAGAATCGAGGCGAAGTAGCCAGACGCACAGCAGTGGTACTACTACGGCCGAAACTCCCAAGCGGTACTACCGTTCGGAGAGCGGTACTACCGCTTGGAGCGGTACTACCGCTCCGAGAGCGGTACTACCGCTGGGGAGCTTCGGCGGTACTACCGCTGGCACCGACCTTAAGCCACAACCACGAAAACAAAGAATACTCCAAGGAAAACCAGAACTGCCATAACTTCTTCATATGAGCTCCGAATTGAGCAAACTCAAGCTTGTTTGAAACAAGACAACGAGTACCATCAAAACAGCGACTGGTTATAGTAAGAAGAGGCAGGGGAGGTATGCTTAGCAAACAAAGGAGTGAAACCTCCAACCGAGAAGAACCGGCATACCCTCCAACATCGAAAACATCATAGAAGATGCATGAGAACTCCGTTTTCGATGAACTCGAGCTTGTCATGAAAATGACCATAAGCTCCAAATCTCACAAGGAGAAGAACCAAACAAGAATCCAAAAAGATGATGCAAGGATGCAATGGTTTGAGCTCTCTACGAATGATACGATCAAGCTACTCATCGAGAGCCCCCCTTGATAGTACGGCAATCGATCCTATAACCCGGTCTCCCAACTACCATCATGAGACCGTAAATAGAAAACCTATCAAGGGCAAACCTTTGCCTTGCACATGGTCCACTTGAGCTAGACGATGACGATCTTGACTCCTCAAGTTGGACCACCTTTCTTGATTGCGTTGGCTCAAGAAGACTAGTTGATTGCTCCCCATACTCCACTATGGGTGAGCCACTCTTCCACATCTTCACAAGTCCATTGTCACCAAATGGACGGCAAGCTTCAAGCACTTGATCTCTTCGTGATGCATCACTTGAACTTGCACACCGCAACCTAACCCCACAAAGAACTCTCACGAAGACCATGGGTTAGCACACAAAGCGTAATGGACAATGCTTACCATACCATGGGATCACTTGATCCCTCTCGGTACATCTTCTACGCTTTGTGAGTTGATCAACTTGATTCACTCTTGACTTAGTCTTGATCAACCTTGAATCTTTCCAACTCTCTTCGCTTGGATGATGTCTTGAAGGTAAACATGAATGATCACACAATCTTCTTCTTCAAGACATGCTTGCAATAAGCTCAACACTCACATGACCAATCTTTGGATAATTCCTTAATAGCACCTTGGTCAACACATAAACTCCTTGAAACCAACACATGGACTTCAAGAAATGCCTATGGACAAATCCTTCAAATATAACTCAATGCAACCATTAGTCCATAGAGAATGTCATCAATTACCAAAACCACACATGGGGGCACCGCATGTCCTTTCACCTGCTTCGATCGTCAGTGATCGGGACCCAGTGTTCACGGGCCATGTCTGGCGCGACCTCTTCAGGATGGCGGGTGTCCAGCTTCGCCTGAGTACAGCGTTCCATCCTCGCATGATGGTCATCCGAGGTGGTTAACAAGGTCATTGCCATGTATTTGCGTTGTGTGACGGTGATCAGCCTCGCTTGGGTGGATTGGCTCACTTGGGCGAGTATCGCTACAACACCTCTTATCACTCCGCCTACCTGCACGCGACGCCGCTTGAGGTGGTCTATGGTCGACCACCCCGCCTATACTTCCAGTGGACCCGGAGACGGCTCGGGCGGAGGTTGCGGGTGACCTTATCCGCTTTTCGTGACGAGATGCTTGCTGAAGTTCGTCGGCGTCTCCTTCGAGCACAGCAGCTGGCCAAGCACTACTACAACGGTCATCATCGCGGGCGGAGTTCGCGGTGGGTGATTGGGTGTGGCTGCGTCTTCTCCACCGCTCTGCGCAATCACTCGACCAGCAAGCGCAAGCTCGGCCCTCGTTCGCGGGCCCTTCCCTATCTTGGAGCACATTGAAAGGTGGCCTATCGTCTTGACTTCCAGCCAGCCAGATCCACGACGCCTTCGGCGCTTCCTCCAATCGACGATGGTCGCATTTCTTCCCGACCCGCAAAGGTGTTGCAGGCGCAGCTCGTCGCGGCGTCTGGTTAAATCCTCGTTCGATGGGCGGGTCTTCCGGAGGAGGAGGCTACTTGGGAGCAGCGTGACGAATTCCGCCAACACTATCCAGACTTTCAGCTCGAGGACGAGCTGTTTGCGCAGAAGGGAGAGATGTTATGACCGGTTTGGTCTATACTGAGAAAGAGGCCCACCGGCATTAGTATTAGGGCTTGGCCCACAAGTTATCTTAGGCTAAAGTTATAAATACTAGTTGTAAGACACCGTTTGAGATCAAGCAATAAAGATATTATAATCTTATGTTGCCCGGCTCCCCAAGGAGCCGGAACCCTAGCCGCGACGGCGCCTCATCGCCGGCGCGCCCGCTCCAGCCCTCGTCCCCCTCCTCCTTGTCCATACAATCTACGCCGAAGGCCCGGTAGGAACCCTAGTCCTACCACATTTCCTCTTCATTTTCGAACGTGAAATGAACAAAATCTTGCGTAACAGCCAGCACATGTTCATTTTCCCCACTTTATCTGTCTACATGAAACATTAGCACAATTTCACATCATTAAAACATTCGGCACTTGTGTTGTGATAAATTTTAAGAAACAAAAGTACGGCTATCAAATTTCACACAACTATCGTTGGCCCATTCTGATAGTTTCGAATTAACGCATCATAAACAATACACTTTGGCATGATTCAACATTGCACATTGCCAATTAGGCACCTAAATGTTATTTCAAAAGACATCTAAATGTTCAACAGCATGGCACCGACTGCAAGGCTCCACGACTTTTAGCACGACTCTTGACGGAACCTTCCCCTCGACGTGTGTTCTGATAGCCAAAAGCACCCTGGGAGCCTCCATGACCATGAGGATATCCCTCCCCATAGGGAGGCATCTATCAGGTGGGGCCCAAGTGCGGATACCACTCCCTGTATAGTACACTCTCCGATATTTATTGACGCTACACCCAGCCATGAGTTGTGTCCAAAGTGAGGCGCTCCAGCGATGACGCGTTCTCCACAATGTGGCATGTTAGCTCAACCAAGCTCTTCATGGAACAGAAGCCGACGATCGTCATGCTCCTTAGGTTGTTGTGGTGGTGTTGCGGTAGCTGCTTCAGACACGAGGAATCCCTGATAACTAAATCATGCTTCATGTCAGGTTGCCGTACCTACAGACAAAGCCAAGATGCTCGCATCAGCGATTCCACAATTGACACTAGGTATGATTGCAAGATGAAACGTAACTTACTTCAAAGATGAAAGTCTCCAGGCAAGGACAAGCTTCAAGAAATGAAACCAGAGAAAGGTAATCATGATTCGGTGAAATAGATTCATCTCCAATTAGAAATATGCAAGTACTTGAGGCGGCGGAATTTGCTAGGTAGCATTGGCGTGCTGATCATCTGCATAAAAGGCATCTAAGATTAGTTATATGACTAGGCACGACAACTGGAATTTTTTTCAAAACTGTGATATATTTTATAGCATTTTCGGAAACTATATGACGTAATGCAAAAAAACCAAAACTAGTAGCCCGTCGGCCATCTTCTGGCCGAAGTAGGAGTTTTCGGCCATCTTTAGGCCGAAGTAGGGCTTTTCGGCCAAAGCTAGGCCGAAGTAGGAGTTTTCGGCCATCATTAGGCCGAAGTAGAGCTTTTCGGCCAAAGCTAGGCCGAAATAGACTTTTTGGTCAAGTCTAGGCCGAAAAGTACTACTTCGGTCTCATGTAGGCCGAAGTTGCATGGCTCGTGCTGAAATGTTCCCGCCACCCGTTTCCCGCCAACCCCTTCCCGCCATATGTTCCCGCCACCCGTTTCCCGCCAACCCCTTCCCGCCATATGTTCCCGCCACCCGTTTCCCGCCAACTCTTTCCCGCCTTATTTTCTCCTCTGTATCTATAAAACCCCCTTCAAGCGAAGGTGGATAAGCATTCCAGTGTAGTGTAGTCGAGATGTCCCATTATCCATTCGATCATAGTTTTCACCACGGGATGAGCAGCACTCTTCCGAGTCTAGTTACCGATTTCGGGATGGACAATAGGATAGTTCCATGGGACGAACTCACCGTAGTGACACCATAATGAATGAGTTGGCTCACCAATTACGTGGGTGCTGGGTGGCCCGAAAGGACCTATGAGGAGGTACGCCAAGAACTTCTTAGGTTGCATGAAAGGTGGAAGAAGGTAGTGGAGCCAAGAGTGAAACTTTCGGAAGGACCGCAGCAAAGAATACATTTTATGGACTGAGGAGAGCGAGGACGCACGAAGATATCTTCATGCCGCCGCTTCCGGTTCTCGCATCGTCGAAGGGCAAGAGTTCGCATCGTCCAAAGGCAAGACTTCGCATCCTCGGAGGGCAAGAGTTCGCATCCAGCAAGGGCAAGAGTTCTGCATCGACGGAGGGCAAGAGGACCGCATCGTCGAAGGGCAAGAGGGCTGCATCAACGGAGGATGACGATGATGACTTCATGTAGTATGTAAGATGTATTCCAGTTTGTATTGTATTATTGTAGGGCATTATGTTCTATCTGAATTTCATTTTGTAGTATGTAAGATGTATTGCACAAGTTCAGCCGCACTGCTTAATTCAGATGTACTTGTATCTTAATTATGGGTTGTAATCTATTTGGAAATGTAACTGGAATAAGAATGCTAATTAATAGTAATATGTCTCTCGATACATAAAACAATATATGTCTCCCGATCGATAGAAGGAAGTGCGATAGTAACACATACATGAAGCATGTCTCGTACATAAATACTTGACACGCATATGCGAATAGTCTGAAACTAACATAGATAATGAGTCATACATAGATAATAAGCATATCATCATGGGGACGGCGACGAGTCAGGTATTCCTCGGGCGAGGACCGAAGGCGATAAGCGCGAGGCGGTGGACGAGGCTCGCGATAACCACGACCATAGTTAACCTCGCCTGTCACGGTCTGTGTCTCCTGCGTCGGTGGTGGTGGTGGAGTGTGAAACACCGTCTGCGAGAAGCCATAAATGTTTGTAGCATGGTCATCATCCTCGCGGTCGCCCTCAAAGTAATCAGCACCACCACTAAGGATGGGTGACTGCTCACGAATGCATGAACGGTTATGACAGGTTGCCGCTGCGGTAAAGTAAAAACTTGTAAAATTGATATAAATGCATGAACAATTACTACTCTGCTCAAAAGAATGTAGTGAGTAGGGTTACCTAGTTCCATCTGCCGATGCCGAAGAGCTCCCTGGCTGTGAAGGAGGTGGCTCATGCCGAAGAGCTCCCGGCTGTGAAGGAGGTGGCTCATTCCAGAAGAGCTCCTGGCTGTGAAGGAGGTGGCTCATGCCGGAAGAGCTCCCTGGCTGTGAAGGAGGTGGCTCATGCCCGGAAGAGCTCCACGGCTGTGAAGGATGAGGTTCGCACGGTGCATGTAAGGTCGTGGTTGTGATAGTTTCTCCCCTCTGAAAGCGCCGCATTAAAGCGGAAACCTCCTCTCGCGCTGTCTTTGTCAAGTCACCACAGTAGATGAAGAGTTAACCAATTATATCCTCGTTGTATGATAGACACCACGAATAGACACCCAGCGAATATGTCCAGATTAACAAAAGACTCAACATATAAGAACCAAGGCATTTACCGCGTGGTGTCGGTTCCCTAACAGAGGCAGCTTGGGTACATATCGCTGGTGAGAGGGGATTCGATCTGATCAGAGCAGCTGATGGAACCAAGTAGATCCTTGTTGTATGCCGTAACGCTGCAGATACAACCCTAACATTTCCGCTTAAAGGCCCGACCCTCACCCCGGTATTTTTCGCAGCGGTAGTCCATTCGTGAACGTAAGGGTAATGCTCTTAAGCCAAGAATCCATGGACTTGTTTCCTCCTAGGCGATCGTCCCTCGATATTGACATGCGCGATACATAATTAGGTATATTATGAATGTATAGCTGACAACTAAAATAGTATTAGTACTTACTTGTGCACGTGCTCGCAATCGTGGAATTTTTGGAATCTCGGGCTCTTGATATAGACCGAACTGTCTCATTACTCTATGAAGAGACATCTCTCAACCGTCACATCGAACACCAACTTGGCCTTGGTCATCCAAAATGCCGATCTCTAGTGCACAATCCAGAAATCCCAACTGGTACCTCGATGATATAGCCTCACCGAGTATGGCTCCCAGATAACTTGATCCTCGTGCAAACTATCAAACTGCGCCGTGAAGGACGGGTAGCATCCCCTAACCTGACTATGCGCAAATTGTCTCTGTGCATGACAACAAATAAGCATTAGTAATACTAATGAATGGCAAAAAATAATTGAATTAATTGTTACTTAATATAAAAGTACCTCTCGCCGTGCCCAAACAGAACCCATAGTAGGTAAGTCGCCGATAGCGTGCACATAAGCCCCAGCTAAGTCCTCCAAACCAAAAGGTTTATCAATGTAGACATAGGGTCGTCCAATAGGGAATCTCTCGATGACCAGAGCTGCAACAATAATGGACATCCAACAACACCAGATTTTCTAGACTTCAACAAGCAAGCTTTGCACAGCCTCAGACGTAGCCGCTAACACAGCAGAACCAAAACTCCTCAGAGAATATCCGGGGCGACGTCGCCGCCTATCTCGTGCAATACCGATGAGTCGTGCATCGACAAAGTGGTCACGTGGTTCTCCGTAAACATCGCCTTGCCGAACAGCCAAAGAATATATGCCTCTAGGGACCGGTCAATCTGCCTCCGACAACTCAACATCGGGATGTCCTAACGAGACAATCTACATAGAAACGTAATAATTGTATGAAAATCGGGCAACTAAAAAACAACATTTGTTTAAGTGGCCGTGATGGTTACCTGAAACTGGCTCAACCATCTAAAAAGAGGTCCATGAGGATCGTTGTCTATGGCCCTAGCAGTCGGGACCGCAGCCAAAAAACGGGTCTGCATCGCTGTTTGCCACCCCGATTCTGCCTCTAAGGGACCTATGGCAGCACCGCCGAGGTAATCCCAACAAGTACGACACATCCTGTAAAGTAGGCGCCATCTCTCCCCATGGAAAGTGAAACGATGTGTCTCTGGCCTCCATCTATCTACTAAGCAGGTAAGGAGTGACTTGTCGAAGAGAAACGTTTCACTTGCCTCTTGTGTAACTGCACCGGTTCACCTGCCTCATCTAAGTCCGGACCATCAATCCACTCATCCAATGTACCTGAACCAGCCGTGCTAAGGGTAGAAGTCCAGCCCAACTTAACCTACAAAATAAAAAGATTGTTAGCGGCTATGAAAAGTATGTAAAACATAGTAAGTCATTATATGGACTCCATTATATGCACACATACCTATCAACCCATGAATCGTGTATCAGCCAGTTAGTCTTTGGGGTACGAGTGACCAACACATCTAAGTTGTTGCCCGCTTCAATAGGGCGCCCGGTGCTTTCTATCGATGTTGCCATTAAGCAACGGATACAAAGACATATCTGCAATTCAAACAACAAATCTCAGGTGCAAATAAAACATAAATCTGACATATTACAAATTAAAACATAGTCCCGACATAGTACAATTAAAACATAGTCCCGACATATTACAAATTAAAACATAGTCCCGACATATTACTTAATTAAAACATAGTCCCGACATAGTACAAATTAAAACATAGTCCCGACATATTACAAATTAAAACATAGTCCTCGACATATTAAAACCCACTACGACACATTATATAGCTTGTGAGTTATTTCTTCCTCATCCGCCCCTTCGCCTCGACCGCCACGACCACGCCCGCCTCTTCCTCTTGTTGTCACAGCCGTCGATGTGGAAGCACTCGTCGATGCGAAGCACCATCTTTGTTCAGGTCGGGACAATATTTCATCCTATGCCCATAAGCCGCGCATAACAAACATTGCTGGTTGCTCCACCAGCTTCAGACCGTCCATATCGTTCGGATGCGACGGGCCTTCCGTCTGCCCCTACTTGTTCGCCAAGGTCCGGATGCGGATATATACTCTCTCACCGTCGCTTACCTTGTTGAAATTGCCGACGACTCTAAACCCTGTCATCTCGCTTTGTCCGGTGTTGAGCACGCCTCTTTTAAATAGTACGGGACACGAAGGAGATAGCATCCAACTCAATCTGCCACGTGCAGCCAACACATGAGAGCAAGGTAGGTGCAACAACTTCGGTTTGTTGCATGTACACTCACACGTTGGATAAAATTCGCTCCAATTTTTACCTCGTGTGTCTTCACCTCATTTCCGAATCGAAAACCATCGGTAGGAAGCTGAACCTCATACCTCCTTTCTTGATTCCCTATGAGTCCGACAGTGTGCTTCTTTGCTTTCTCTATCTTCTTTGCCATGTATTCCATGACACGGCTACAATAAGGTGTGTTCTGATTATCTTCAATATGCTTCATGCTAACTCGTGCCTTTCTCTCGAAATATCTCAAAGTGCCATGGAATACAGCCTCCACAATAGCTGTGAGTGGCAATGCTCTGCTCCCTCTCAAGACAAAGTTATACACCTCTGCAAGATTGGTTGTCATGTGGCCATACCTAGCTCCATGTGTGTCATGCAGCAAAGACCAATTCACTGGAGGCTCTTTCTCTATCCACTCGAAAAATTCTTTATTGCCCTTCCCTTCTTTCTCGTAGTATTAGGAGGGTCAATTCCTGGCAAGTCACAAAGACCTCTGGCTCCTCTAGCTCCGCGATGAGTGCTACTAATTTAACTTGATCTTCTTCCATTTTCTTCCTCGCACGGACCTGCTTCTTAGTAAACTCATCTAGTTTTGACCAAATAAATTGTATTTGCGCTGCTGGCTCTGCTTGCATAATTTTTGAACAAGTTCATCAACCGCTTGTTCTTGAACTGTGAGAAAAATTAGCCCCAAGATGGCGCATGCACCACCGCTCTGCAAGTCCCTCCAAGGTGTTCGTTCATCATCTGTTGGATTACGGTGTCTTCACGGCCTTCAATATACCAGCATGTCTGTCATGAATGACACACACGCTTTGGTCGGTCCTTCACGATGGCAATTTTCACTTGGCGGAAGAACCATACCCAGCTGAGAAAGTTCTCACCTCCACAAATGCCATGGCAAGTGGGATGATTTGATTGTTCCGCCCACACCAATAGCAGTCAGGATTTACCTCTATATCGACCGGTCAGAATGTACCATCCACAAACAGAACAGGAGGACAATGTCGGAAAGCTTCGATGCACATACCAAAAGAGAAGAACACTGCTTCAACACCTTGAAATCTGGTATACTCAGAACCTCATGTGTTGTACGCTCACATAAGTGCCGGATTCTCTCCTTCAAGATGCCCAGAGACGGACAACATTATCATATGAGTCAAGAACGCCCCAAACCTTTCCTCCATAGCCTTCGCTTAGCCCTCCAAGCCTTCCCATAAGGAATGACATACTTCCATCCGACCTTCACCGCTGTCTGGATGTGTTTTGCTTCCATATCTTTCTTCTCTACTATCTCAAGATACATGAGTTGCGAATGAGACTTGAAGTCAGGTTCGGATGCTTCACCAGCAGGTTCTTCCTCACACAATTATGTGGGATGACAATGGTGACAACCCAGTGGATGTCAGATTGCACGCGTGCCCGTGCACCTTCCCTGACAACCTTTTTCAACACATTTCACGGTATAGTTTGTTGGACTTGATATGTGTGTCTTGAAAACCCTCTGCGAGACATAGCCCACTTTATCACCGCATACTTCAATTTTTTCTTTGTATCAAACATAGCCCCTATTTGTACTTGGTTCAGATTGTACTGCCATGGAGTCTCATGGCCATCGCTCACCGTAAGGCCGGTGGATATGTCCTGCTCCCATGCGTATGAATCGATACCTCAACTTCATCCTCGAATTTTCAGAATTCAGTTCCTCCACCAATCCATCCTCGCCCTCTTCCTCCATCACCCTCTGCATTTCATCCCTTCCTCATCCCCATCAAGAAAACCTGAACCAGCTAATATTATCGATCGCTACTCGCCAAAGATCGGGACCACAAACATTGTGTGGCACGAGTCCGACTCTTTCTCGGTTGGCTAGCATCCACATCTTGTGGCTGTGACCGGATAAAACAATCTCGTTAGCCACTTCACTGCCTTGGCCGGGTTCATACCCCCTGTGGAGTTCTACGGTATTCTCCTCCTTCGGCACAGGTTGCACAAGTGTATATGGGTGGATTCTTCGGTCTCGACAGCGCCTTAACAGGACAACCAATGCTGGCTCCTATCTACCGCATCAACTCCCACTTGACATTTTTACAGGATTTGGTCCACAATGCATGAATACCGACAGAACATACTTCGTGATCCGCATCAAACTAGTTGTCAACCAAGACTTCAACTGTCTAATGTCCACTGTCCGGTCAGCTAGTGTCATGACGCCATTTTAAACTCGCTAAGATCAACCCCCAACTCATTATATCGAACATTACCAGCACCGTAGTAAACAGTCAGATTTATGATTCGACATTTTCACCGCCGACATTGTCATCCTCTCATTAATCACAACAAAGACTAATATTACCCGCTACACTAACTATGCACTAAAATGCCTCCACAAATATATTAACACTGCACTTCACAATATGACTTATCTAAACTAATTAAAATATACAATTCAGAGAAAATTTGTGATGGCATGGTTATACCTTCGAAGCGTGTGTCCCTAGCTTCTTGCTCCTCTCTTTCACTCAACGACACCGGCCACCTCGCGGAGTACTTGCACCACAGGACAACGGCAGCGCCGCCCCCTCGACGACCGGAGGCTCAGCTCCGGTCACCCCCCAAGCCGCACCTCCTCGTCCACAGCAGCTGCTCCTCCTCACCACCACCTCCTTCCCAACCACACCTTCTCCACCCCACCATGGCTCCTCCCTCCAAACGTAGAAAAAACTATCCCATACCCAAAAAAACACCGTGGGCTGTTGGAGAATGGTATGATCTATCTATTCTGGTCTTGATGTGAAAATGGGTGCAAAGTGGTGGAGATCGGCGCTGGCTTGTGAGGTTACAGAGAAGAGCGAGAGAGAGAGGAGGAAACAGAGCGAAAGCAGCCAGAGGAAGGAGACGGCTGGCGAGCCTTATCCCGACTCTTCGGTCAACTCTTGGTCAAGAGTTCTTCGCACGCCGCTGGCGAAAAGAGCCCACTTCGCCTCACGTGGGCGGGTTACGATTTTCGGCCGCCCGCCACCAACACCACCTCTTCGCCCAGCCGAGCCCTACTGGTCAAAGCTCGACGAAAAGTCCTTTTCGGCCAAACCCGGGCCGAAAACAACCTCTTCGGCCAGCGCGAGGCCGATGGGGTCATAGTTTTGATTTTTTCGCGTTTAGTGCTATAGTTTCCAAATTTGCTGCACAAAAAGTTATAGTTTTGAAAAAAATTCCGACAACTGTTATATCCAAACAGCTAGTCTATACTCATCTAAACTTTCAGAACATACCTCATTAGCGAAGGATATGATAAGTCTTTCAACAATTGGCGCATAGGGCATAAGCTTGGTACGAGCATGCAAAACATAGTTGGACTGACCGAATTCTAAACACTCCATGTTTATGTTCTTTACTTGCAATGCACTTTCCCATGAAATCAATACTAAGCTACCTTTGAAGTGAAAAATGGAGATATTTGGAGCACTGCTGTCTATCACTTGCAGACTTCTGCATAAAGACACTCTCAGGAACGTAAAGCCGCTGCAGCACACGAGGTACCTTCAGGCAAATGATCTCACGGCAATTCAGGAGTCTCAAAAGCTCCAATGCAGGACAATTGGAAAGAAGGCTCTCTAGCTCATCGTCAGCAATCCGTACATTACTCAGAGTCTCAGACATAACCGTGTCAAGCTTCTCCAGCAACCAAGCTCAGCAGTGGGATGGAAGGCACATATGGCTGTGTGAAGATACCAAATTGAGATTTCATTCCCATTAAATAAAAGCGAGCATGGTAAATTGTATGGTTCCCTAGAAATATGAGGCCGATAAATCTCGAGTTCTTCAATTCCTGCTGTAATAGCAATATGAAGCCAACTATTAATATTATAGGAATCAACCTTGTTACACTCAACAAGTTCAAGTCTTAGTTTCTTCATGCCAACGCCTGAGTGGTTTTTAAGAATATGATCAACTTTGTTGACAAGATCCCTTGTCATTTCATCCTTAATGAAACCTGTGATGTAAACAAGTAGGGTGGGACTATTAATATTGAGACTATTAATTGAAACCTGGGATGAAATAACAAACGAACGAAGCCAGGCAGGAGCGCCTGCAGCGCCTGCGAAGGCCCAACGGGGCGACCAGAAGACAAGCGAGCGGCGTCGAATTGTTTTTTCTCATTTATTTTTGGACTGCGCGTTTCGTTTCATAAAAGTGAAGGGTTTTTCTACAAAAGTGCATGACGTACGACCAGAAGCAATAAGCCTTTTATTATTAGGTAAAGATACCACTATCACTTTGAGAAAAATGGGCTATGTGGACTATCAGGACAATTTTAATAATTGTCTGATGCAGCATGGAGCGGCATCTTGTATTTCTTCGGCAATTTCTTTTGGTTTTGGGCTCACTCGACGCAGGAGACGAGGAGACGGTCAAATGAACGAATCGGTGCATATTTTTTTACTTGATATATCCTTATCTTTAATCTTTAACTAATAATAAATGGACTATTGATTCTGACGGCACGTCAAGAAAATTGCCCCCAAAGTTGTCATGAATTACTCACTATGCCATCCATAAGTCAAAAAAATGTTTTGTTTTCATTTTACAAGTCGCTGCACCGAACAGGGTTTTATTACCCAGCGGTCCACAATTTGCTAATAGCATGCTAGTAGCCATTGGGTGATTGCACTTTTTTGCTTATTTTTTAATCGAGCATATTTAAGTATTTTTAAAAATATTCATATCTTTTTAATCCTAACTCGAAATCTAGCATATTATATATGAAAAATTCTTAGAAAACCGTGTAGATTTCAAATATGCTATCATCTTGCATGTTAATCATTTCTAAAGTTTGATTTAGAATGCAATCTTAATTAATACCTTCTTTATATGGGGTATTTTGAAAATGACTATCATATATCTTCATATACCATTTGAATTAGCACAAAAGCTATTATTAGCACAATAGGGGATGTTGATTTCAATCAGCTACCATATGCTAAAGGTTACAACAAGTATATAATTATTCTCTCTACTTCGCACAGTGCACAATAACCGATCCATATACGATGATGTACACTAAACTACTAATATGTTTGCAACTAAATTAAATTTGACTTAGATTGCAGTTGCAAACACATATATCAGCAAGAAAAAATGGTATGCATAAGTTATCGTTGAATACTAAAATGTACTATTTCTCTATTTTCATTCTAGTGCAAAAATTTATTGGGGAGGAACGACAACAAAGGCTTTCAGGAAACCGACTAGGACTCGATCTATCTACACTACTATTAAAAGAGCTAACAAGGGCAGACGAAAACTGCTGCCTTCCCACGTTATACGCAAAAAAAATATCTACACTCTGCCAGACTCCTCCCGCCGGTCCGTCCGCTCGATGCCCCGTCTCCCCAAATCACGGAACAATATCGTCACGCAGAGGGCGGAGACCTCGCGCGCATTATGTTCCTCCCGATCCCATCACGCCTTTCTCCTCCGCCGCCCTAGGTAGGTGGCTGCTATGCCTCGACGGGTGTCTCAGCGCCGCTATATCTCTCGATGGTCGCCCGCCTCAATGGGGTGTCCCAGATCGATCTCCTCCGATCTCGCCACCATCTCGGCGGCGTCGTTACCGCCTCCTCCATCGGCGCGAGCGAAGCCGCCATCATATCACGACGCAGAACTGGGTCAAGTAGATTGATTTTGAGCGGCGCACTGAGCCGATGGTGGGCGCTGGACTAGGCAGCACCGCCGCCGCCTCTGCATACCCGGGCGAAGCGAGATGCAGGCATGGCCGCCGCTCCCGAGGGAGTGGATCCACCACTGCTGGTCAGTTGAGAGTGCGTTATTTTTTTGTTCTTCTGTTCCATGGATTTTGGAAACACGTGGTTGTCCCTACTGATTTCCGTGGGATGCACAGGTTTCAGTCACATCACCTATGCTATAATCCCACCCATATACATGGCTGCCTGAAGGAGGTGTTCAAGATGAATGGGTACCGACAACAGCGGGCATATCAACTACGAGGAGCTCAAGGCTGTTCTGGAGCAGGTGGGTGCAAGGTAATATCCGACTCTTCATGTTGATCTGCCCGCTGCTCCCCTTCTCCTAGGTAACACGATGGAATCCCATGTTTCTTTAAATATATTTCTTGAAACTTCTTCTAAAATTTTGGTCGCTCTTGGGTTATTCCAATCAGATCCACAGAATGGTGATCTGGCTAACATGCCGTGGATTCAGGATAGTGTGTGGATTTCCAGAGAAGAGTATCTTCAGAGATGGCTCTTCTTGGCACCGCGATCTCTGGTGTGAATGTCCTTGCCATGCCCATTTTAATGCCAGACACAATACAGGAGAGTAATGTTATCAGGTACTGCACATTGACTGTTTATTTAGTATGTACATGTTCTCTGCTCCTAAATTAATGGCATATTAGAAAGTGTGCAGTCTAAAATTGGCTCATACCCAACAAAAGAGTGTTCAGATTGTTTTCTTGAGAAAAGAGAGTATTCAAATTGGTTAGGTGAAAATCTATTATGAAAATTGTCTTCAAAATGATAATTTCATATTACTATAATTTAATAATTTGTTACTAATTTTAGACAGAAGTTAGAAGAATATCTAGGTCCTTCTGGGGTTGAGGTTTAAACCATAGATTGATTTCAAGGAAAGATGCTGGTGCTGTGAAATGCATGCCGGCCGCTATTTTTTCACACTTCCAACTGATAGGCGTTCTCTAGAAATTTTGCAAACCACATGTTTGTGTCCTCTTCTGGTAAAAGTGTTCTACTCAAGGTAATCAATAGGTTCCCTTTTTTATGTACTAACATGTTAGTTTGACGTTACTGATATATGTTCAATCGATGTACAATATTTCAGTATCTCATTGCCAAAAGAATTCAACGTCTACTTGAATGTACAGAATTCTGAATCCGTCACATTCTCACATTGGCAATTGACAACGACCTCCTGGATAATCAATTATGATATTCTTATTCTTAGTCTTTTCATCCGGTTTTCCGCTTCTGCACTAGATATATGTCAGTGCCTTGGTGTGGCATTACCCATCTTTCTTTTAGTTCAGGAATATTGCTTTGTGATCCTTTCTTATTGTGTTTTATCGCATTTGTGAGCAGTACTGTTTATATTTTCCGTTCCTCTTTGCCTTGTAGTCCATGTAATATGGCACTTAACAGGTAATCTAATATCTTTTTAATTGGAAATTATTATTGACAAATATTTTATGGAACAACCAATAATCATGTGTGGGTTGTCCATCTTTGTTGATTAAATAACCAATGAAAAAGCTCTAGAATCTTTGTCAGTCATGTTATTTGTTGATGCCTTTAACATGAACAAATATTTGTCGTCATCACTCTTGTGGAAGGATCGGCAGCAGAGCTTGAAGGAGATCTAGGTGTTCTTCTCCATCCTTAAACAAGTGGATTCTTCTTTGTGCCAATGCATAGCTTGATTTCATGTGAGAGGATGGGTGAGTTCTAAAATATGCCTTATTGCTCTGGTTGCAATTCAGTGATCCTCTTCTTTCAAACTAAATTCATTTTTCTGATGAATTATATTTAGATGTGTGATGCACACGACGCAACATGTCCTAGAATGATGCGACGGACAGTGCCGCTGACAACGGCTAGGTGACAAGGATGAGCCCCTCGCACCAAAGCAGCTCGCAAGCTTGATGGCGCCAAGGCATCTCCCTACTGCTATAAGAACGCCCACCAATAAGTTACACATGCTCCTACACCTTCTTATGGCGTAGGTTCAAATATGTGATTTCCTGCTTTTACTACATCTTTGGTGCAACATATGATGTGTACGTGCAGTTTATAATTTGCATTGAGATGAGCTAATCAAAACTGACTACACTTTAACTATCTTGATTTTGATTTCTTGCTTACCTATCATGTTCCATCCTTAGTTTTCAGGGAACAGCAGGCTGCATTTCGTATGCGGTTCGTAATTTATTCATTATCTCACTTTTATCCATATCTTTATTTTGGTTATTAAGATCCAATTTGAACTTAATTGTCTGGTTTATTTTTGTTCCTTTCAGGCTTCAGTCTTGAAACAAATTGAGGTTCAAAGAAGTATTCACATTGAGACCAATCTCCATTCCATGCAGGTAGGGAAAGGGTTACTAGGTTTGGTTGGCGATGGTTGTTCATTGATTTTTTAGGATTTGTTTATTGATTAATAAACGATGCATGATCCTGTTATGTAGATATCATTTGATGGGGAAACTTTTTATATGTTGCACGAAATGGTTTCTCATTCTATTTTATTTCAGATGTATCTTCACCAGCAATTATAACTTCCCACTTTTGCTCAAGAGTTACATGTGAGCCAAACAAATATCTTGGCCTTCTAATATGTTATGTACTATTTCCATTAGTGAACATTGGTGCGTCTAAAAGACACAATATTCTACGATGTTTGGAAACTCTTTATTGGATTTAAGTTTTCAAATGTTACTCTTATGTTTGGTGTGGGTTGTTCGCTTCTCAAATATATTTTTATCATTTTCCTTTATTGCTAGAGCTATGTTCTATTGTTTAAGCAGTCTTTTTTACAAGCCACCTACCCTTTTCTAAATACCATAATAACAAATTGTGTTGTCCAGGCAAACTCAGGTTCTGAGCACCACATTAAGAAAGAAAGGGAAGCCAAGGGCCTAGGTTTTAGTTTGGAGGGCATCTAAGATAATGAAAGCTACAAGATATGCATGGAGACATTCTTTTGACGTGTACCATGACAAGTTATTAGTGTAAAGAAACACTATGTTGCACAGAATATTATCATGACACACTAATGGAATAGCATGGAAAGGTGTTCGCCTAATGGATGATGGGAGATAAAGGAAGCATATTTTTATGTACTAACCAAGCAAGAGCACAATGAGGGTGATGGTGCACCCAAGAGTTCTGACATTATATGAGAAGTTTGAAACGTATTATGAGTAGTTAGTTGCGTCTTTACTCTGCACGTGCTAAATTATAGCGTTTGTTGAATATTGTGGATTTCAATATTATTAGGATATCTCTACTTTATCTTTTTTATAAGTGTATTTCTTGTATTTTTTACAGTATTAGTCGAGACACGTGCATGCTTACTAGTATATACCTGGTGAACCGATGCAATCTGGATCGACCCGGCTCCCCATTTAATCCCCCTCCAAGACCATCGCCGCAGTTGGTAGCCCTCCACCGCCTCTCGCGCAAAGCCGCCCTCCGCCCTCCGCCGCCACCCCGCGCTCAAGGCCTGCGGCAGCTCTCCGCCGCCTCTCGCGCTCAAGGCTTGCGGCAGCCCTCCGCCGCCTCCCGCGCTCAAGGCCGCCGGGAGCCCTCCGCCGCCAAGCCGCGCTCAAGGCCTGCGGCAGCCCTCCGCCGCCAAGCCGCGCTCAAGGTCTCCGGCAGCACACCGTCCCCAACCCGCGTCTCTCAAGGCAGCTCTACCATGGGTGTGCCGTTCAGCGACCCCACCTTCTTCTCCTTGGAGCAGGCCGAGGAGTTCGTCGGCTTGAACCCGAATCTCTCGAGGGCTCGGGTCACCGTGGGCGGCGTACACGTGCGCGACGTGTTCGCTATGGTGGATTTCCTGAGCGAGAAAGAATCGAAGAATCTATGGGATATACAGAACTGCGATCGTCTGTGCAGCGAGGGCAGGAAGTTTGCCGTATTTGTGGACGAGTATGGATCTGTTGTGCGCGATGCGCTAGAGGAGATTGATGGCGCAGGATCTGTGTCGGCCACCACTGCCCACACTCTCGGGTACGAAGCGGCAAAGCTCCTGCAGCTCGTCAAGGGCGACCCTACCCTCGACTACTTTCGCGGGTTCGCCCAGTTTCTGGTCCGCGTCGGCGACGCCGCTTTGGCAGAAGTTGCCCCGGGCGCGGATGGGGAGGAGGACGGCCAGAACGGGGACGCGGGCACGGATGAGGAGGAGGACGGCCAGAACGGGGACGCGGACGCGGAGGGGGACGAGGACGGCCAGAACGGGGACGCGGACGCGGAGGGGGAGGGGGACGGCCAGAACGGCGGTGCGGACGGATTTTTCCTAACCCTATGCGCGCACAACTGGAATCACTGCCGCTCATCAAGTCGTGATGTTCAATCGACATGGTCCATCACCGTGTCAGCCATGCAATGCATGGTACAGTCCTTTATATTCTCCTGTCACAAGTGCGTTTTGAGGCGACAATACTAGACTGCAATTTGTTTTAGTTGGGCACCTAACCAACGTTGATGCTAATTAAGATCTCACATATAGAATTTAGTATTCTGGAGATTCTTTTTTTAACACATCACGAACTAATAATCACATTGTGTATATAAAGTTCTTCTATTTTTTAGGCAAAGTTCAGACACCGTGTTAACAAAGTTCTTCAGTTCCAGATAAAATTTCTAGCAAAGTTCTTTAATATTTTTAATAAAGTGCAGACCAATTATTCAGAAAGTTCTTTACTCTTTCAAACAAAAATGTGTTTCAAATGTATCCAAAACTGATCTTGTTCTAAAGGGCTTGGCACCACAAGTTCAAATATGTAAAAAAAAAAAAATCAAAAATCCAATTTTGCTTTGAAAGATATGAACCATCTAAATTGTCAAAACAAAAAGAAAAGTGATCTGAGTTAGAGGAGAGAGGGACGATAAAGTACGCATGCATGTGTCACTGTGTGTGTGCAGGAAGAGAGAGGAAAGAGCCATGCATGCAAGGGGTGTGTCAGTGTGTGCGTGCAGGAAGAGAGAGAGGAGCGAGGCATGCATGCAAGGGGCTCGCATCCACTTGAAGCAGCAACAACAGGGATTCGCGTTATGCGCGCAAAGTGTTAGCATTCGCCATATTCGTGCGGACGAGCCCGTCCAACTCCAAGCTCAAGCTCCAATGCTCGTCGAGCTCCGCGAGAAGCTCCTACGTGTCAAGGCGGCGGTCGAGCGGCTGCCTGAAGTCCGGCTGGATTTGATGCCACTCCAAGGACAAGTGGCACGCTACCACGACTTCCCTGAATTCGAGGAAGACTTCCCGGTTGATCCCGAGCCGGTGTCCCCTCCAGCCGGCGGCGCCGACGCCAACTAATTCTTGGGTATGGAGTAAGAACTTTATATCTGTCTGTGCAATGTCATAGCATGTATGTTGTGAGGTCAGATCTTCCTTTTAAAAGGTCAAACTTTATTAACTTAGCGCAATGCATGCTTACCAGATGGGTGATCTTATGTTGTGAGGTCAGATCTTCCCTTTAGAAGGTCATCATGCCTAAGGCATAACTTTATTAACTCAACGCAATGCTTACCACATGGATTAATTACTGCGATGATCTATCTATCACGCGGAAAAAACTGTTGGAGATCCATCAGTCTACCAAATTTGTTTCTTAAACAAAGCGCCAATTTATCCAATGCGGAAGGAGTTACGTTGTACGGAGTAATAATCAATTTCTTGTACTGATCTTTTTTTATTTTAAAAATAAGAAACAAAGACTACTACTGTATCAGGGATTGAGGAGTTGCAGATGTTTAGTTCTAGTTTTTACCAAGGTTGGAAAAAGCGGTAGGCGTAAGCGAGGCGGTTGGCCTTCGCCTAGTGCCTAGGCGGTGCCTAAGCGCCCTAGACGCAGCCTAGGCGGTAATATAGTTTTTACTTGTAGTGTATTTGTGATTATTATATGGGTGTTGATATTAGTTTAGGGCATATAAATAAGTTAATTGCCATCTACTGCCATTGGAATATATCTAGTTTGGCATAATAGTGCAGTATGTGGAATGATTTCTTGCTTGGGTAGGCAATTCCTTGCTTGCCCCGCCTAGACCTCCATTTATGCCCTAGGCGAGGCGTTTGGCCATTGCCTAGCGCCTAGGCGTGCCTAAGCGACTCCTAGGCACTGCCTTTTCCAACAGAGGTTTTTACAACAATCGTTTTTTGTGTTTAGTTGATGCCTCAAGTTTTAGCTTCTCTAGAACAAGTGTTTTGTTTTTATGCTATAGATATAATCATATTCTTACTACTATTTTTGTTTTTGTTTTTATGATATAGAAAAGTGTTTTTGTTTTTGCAGTTCCTGAAATGACATGTTTCAATTGCATTCCTGGCCCGTATTGTATTTCTCCTTGCTTGTACTAAATAAATAGCGCTATTTATTTAATAAACAACTCATCACAAACTTCATAATTTTACATGATTAGTCACGTTCAACAACATGGCACCGACTGCAAGGCCCTGAAACATTTAACATAACTCTAGAGGGGATTATGCCCTCAACGTGTGTTCTGATAGCCAAAAGTGCTCTATGGGCTTCCTTGATTATATCCCTCCTCATAGGGTTGCAACCGCCAGGTTTATCGACCGAACAACCATAAGAACCGAAACTAGTGTCCAATGTGAGGCACTGAAGCGACGATGTGTTCTTAATGATATGAAGTGTTAATTCGACCATGCTCTTAGCAGAGCAGAAGCCGACCATCGTTACGCTCTTTAGGTTGTCATGGCAGTGTTCTGGCAGCTGCCTCAGATGCGAGATATCCCCGACAATCGAATCATGCTTCATGTCAGTTTGCTGTACCTACAATAGAAAGTCAAGATGACCGTTTCAGTTGTTCTGCCATAGGCACTAGGTATGCTTGCAAGGTGATCAGTAACTTACTACAAAGATGAAAGTCTCCAAGCAAGGAGAAGCTACAAGGAAAGAAACCAGAGAAAGATAATCATAGGCCGGTGAAATAGCCTCGTTTGCATTTAGAGTAATGTGCAAGTATTTGAGGTGCAGGAATTTGCTAGGTAGTGTTGGTGTACTGATCATCTGCATAAAGATGTCTCGGATTAATCATATCACGTATGAAAGCTGTTATATGCAAATAGCTACCCTATGATCATGACAATGTTTAGAATGTACCTCATTACACGAGGATATGTGAAGCGTTTCAACATTCAGTACAGATGGCATAAGCTTGGTCCGAGTGTACCAGATAACGTTGGGCTGATATGAACACATTATCGTCATGTTCTTTACTTGCAATGCGCCTCCAAATGAAATCTTTACCAAGTTACTGCCACCGATGTCAAAAGTTGAGATATTTGGAGCGTTGCTCTCTATCTCCTGGAGCTTTCTGCATTGACCCGCTCGCAGGAAGCTGAGCCGCTGGAGGTGACAAGGTATCTTCACACGAACTATCTCATTGCATCTAAAGAGCCACAGTAACTCCAACATGGAAGAATTGGAAAGAAGGCACTCTAGCTCATCGTCCGTAATCAGCACATTAGTCAGCCACAACTCCTTCAACCTTCTCCAGCAATCAAGCTCAGCTGTGGGACGAAAGACACAGCTGGAGAGCTCAAGATACCGAATTGATTTTTCACTCCCACTGAATAAAAGAGAGCATGGGAAGTTGTATTCTACCTCACTGATACGAGACAGGAACATGGTGAACTCTTCAATCCCTGCTCTGAAAGCAATGCCAAGCCAACTATTGAGATAACAGTGATCAACCTTGCTGCAACAGAGGAGATCAAGCTCTAGTTTCTTCATGCCAACACCCGAGTGATTCTTAAGAATACCATCAACTTTACTGATGAGATCTCTTGCCATTTCATCTTTACCAATACCATTTCCATTCAAACCTAGTGTTTTCTTACTTAAGGTAAGGTTGCGACAGCATCTCCATGATTGCAG
Source organism: Aegilops longissima (assembly GCA_021605205.1). NCBI lineage: Eukaryota > Viridiplantae > Streptophyta > Magnoliopsida > Poales > Poaceae > Aegilops > Aegilops longissima. Next base: position 495,429,423 of record CM038680.1, read on the forward strand.
AAATGTGTGCGACACACAAGCCGCACGAGCAGCGTCTCGTAATGGCATTAGGGCATGTATATGTCGATATATGTCCTGAGAATGCAGAAGCACAGACAGGAGAAAGGTATCAGAATATAAAAAGAAACTTTAATATTAATACTAGAATGTGGATTGAGGGCTACAAATGAGCTTTTGAGGAAGACTTTCCTGCAATGTTAATTACTTAGTATGGATTAGCTAGTATCGGTACAATTTCATTCTTGCTTAAATCATGCATATGAAAATGAACAAGAATTATTTATTTGCATTTGTGCAAGTCAAGATTCAGCACCCATGCAGTGATCGGTGGTGCATTAAACCATACAATGTGATACAATTATATGCGATAATCTAGTCAGTATGGCAACTAAACAAAAACATGTATATTGTGCACAGGGTATAAATAGTACTACCTCAGTTCCTAAATATAAGACGTTTAAACTGCCAAAGCATCTTATATTTAGGAACAGAGGGTGTACATATGAACATTTAGAGCCAGACATAGACTGCCAAAGCCAGATAAGAGAACAGTCTTCCATCATATGTGGTTCTTTTTTTCCAGAAAATTTGGTTACTACTACAGCGCAAGGTCTCAACATTAATTGTGGCAGTGTAATAAAGCATTCCACAGATGCTCTGATTGTCAGAACTTGTCATCATAATCTTATACTCCGAATATGCATACCTAGCCTGATTCTAAGTTTGGTTGCAGCAGTAATCATATGTGGCAATGAAGAAAGTATTGTGGTGGTGGAGTGGCACGAGCCAAACACAGCATAAAGTAGTACAAACACAACTTTTCTTCAGGTTTATTCAGCTAGTAAAATTCTCACCAGTACTTCCCCATAATAATCCAGGTAAAACACGCAATGGTATTTTACTCAACAATTTAATTCGTCAGTTATCAGAAACTGTATACCTCTGGAAGGTCGAGACCCGGTCTTAGTCCAGCAGCACTTTGCGAATAATCATCTTGCTGGCGCAGTGAGCACTTCTTTTTACAGAATGAAGCAATCAATCCATCTGTCATACATAAGTCATAATAAGAGTACATCAATACTCTGTGGTAGCACAAACAATTCGGCATGCATCCGAGATAAGATAGATCTCAATTCAAGGTTAAACTGCAGAGGTTACAATTAAAAAAACTGCAGAGGTTGAACGCTGAAAAAATCTCTGCAATCATCGAAAGAGATAAGAAGGGGAGTAGGATGCGTACCGTGTCGAGTTCTCCGGCGACGGCGCTGCCGGTGGCGCTTCCTGGACATGAGTCTCATCAGTCCCAGATGCAGCACCAATCGATGCCCGGGCTCGCGATCCGGGCCTTTTCGCCGACTAAGGCGGAGGAGATCGTTTCAGCGCTGGAGCCGCCGAGCGTTCTCGGGACGATGGAGGCCGGAGTCTCTCGATAAAAGAGCAACCCCTGTGTAAACAGAGAAGAGAAGAAAAGAAAATAGATAGCACTGGTAATCTTTTTTTTTTGAGGGTCTCGCTTCAGTTTCTTTTATATATCTTCGTTCTTATTGTCAGCAGCCATCCACAGCCGTACGATCAAGTCATTATCTTTTTTTAATGGAAATCAAGTCATTATCTTGAAAGGTATAGGTTGAAACACCATATGCAACACGAAAAGAAAACTCAAACTTGACTTGTAGGAGCGCTAGGAAGAAGACAGGAATGGAAGAGGCGCCCCGTCGATGATCATTCACCTTTGTTTAGCTTTTTTATTAAAGTTTTCTTAAAATTTGTTAGGGGAACCTAAGAAAGGAGATTGACATTCAGCGTTGCACCTGCTACGTACTTGTCGCCCCCTTTTCACCACTCATTTAGCGCGTCTTTATTCATAAAGATGATGAAAAAGGGATGTAAGTATTGAAACGTGCATTCGTCGAACATGCCGAGTAGTAAATTGTTCGAGGGGAGGTTTTGCAACAACAGAAATCATAAAATCATGACTTCAACGCGACACTACGACGAGCTCCCGCCCTCAGAGAGGATTCTGATCCTTGGAATTTTTGACGTTCAACCAAGAAGCAGAAGATGAAGAGAAGGAGATGCTGGAGCTTATTTGGAGCAGACGGCGAGGCAACAGTGAGAAGGCGGGGTTCATGCTGTAACGGTTGTTCACTATCCACAAACCAGTACGAAGCTCCAACTTCCACATAATGCACCTTCTATATTGATCAGACTGAACATGCACAAAATCAATGAGATTCATAAGCAGCTAAAGAGTTCGCTGCAATCTTAAAGTACAACAGTACACATAACAATCTGGAAAACATCCATGAGTAGAGCACGCTGGCCTCTGATATCTCTGAAAACAGCAAGGGAAAACACAGCAAAGTCATTTCTCTGACTTCACATGTCTGCAGGAATCACTACTAGTACAACAGTTTTACATAATTAAACATTAGGCACCTCTGATAGTTTACGAAACAGAGTACGGCCTCTATAATCTCACACAACCATCGTTTACTGAAAAAGGTTTTCGTCCCGCTTTATATATAAAGCACCGATCAACAAGCACCCAGACAAACACACGCCACCACTACACACACACACCCAAGACAAGATACAAAGACGCTGAGTGCAGCAATACCATCCCTAGCACAACCACCACGAAGAGATGAAGCTACATATAACGATCCATGAGCTTCAAGGCGGCGCCTTCAGGAAGGTACGACACCGACGTGCCACCACCGCCTGATCCAAGGATCAGAGTTTTCCCTGGGGCTGCATGATGGGCAATGAAAGCCGCGACGTTGTCTTAAGAAGGGAGCGATCTTCGCCACCGCCGAACCGTCCGAAGATAGAACAAGTTTTCACCTCGTCCAACACTCACCGCCACCGAACGTCACACCCCGGCTACCACGCCGCCCACACGGCAATGGCGAGCGGGCAGCACCAAGCAACGGACTCTGCCCAAGAGCACCGCGCTACCACCACCACGGCCGCCGCCCCGGCATCCAAGACCTTGACACCACCTCATCCGAGACCTGCCGCTACCCCAACCAAAGAGACGAGCAGAAAGGTCCCACCTTTCGCACCCCTGGGCGACCCCCATCGTAGAGACCCGATAGGCCGGCCAGAACTGGCATCCATCAGCCCATCCTGCAGCCCCGAGCGCGAGACGAACTCGATCCTACAGCACCGTGAGAGGGACGAGGTCAGTCCTGCTGCACCGTGCGCGAGACGAGCTCGGTCCTACTGCACTGTGCGCGAGACGAGCTCGGTCCTGCTGCACCTAACGCGAGACGAGCGATGGACCGCGACTGGGAGAGGGCCAACCCTTTGATGGAAGTAGGCCCGGACGACGAGGAGATGGGGCGAAGGTCAAGATCGTTTTCAGACCTGATAGTGATAGTTTGGAAATAAAGCATCATAAACAGCACCGTTGGGCATGATGCTACTTGGGCATCTAAACGTTCGGCATCAAGCACCGACTGCAGGGCATGACGATTTTAAACACGACTCCGAAGGGAAGTTTCCACTCAATGTGTTTTCTGATTGCGAAACGCGCCCTGAGAGACTCCTCGATGCCACGACCCCACATAGGGAGGCACCTGTCAAGTGGGGCCACCATGAGACTACCACTCACTGTATAGTACCATCTGTCAGGTTTATCGACGCTACGCCCACCAGGACTCCGACGGCCATGGGAGGTGTCCAAAGTGAGGCGCTCAAGCGATGTCGCGTTCTCAATAATGTGGCATGCCAACTCGACCAAGCTCTTCGCCGAGCAGAAGCCGATAAACGTCACACTCTTTAGGTTGTTGTGGCTGTGTTGTGGTAGCCGTCTCAGATGCGAGGAATCCCCGATAATAGAATCATGCTTCATGTCAGGCTGCTATACCTATATGGAAAGCCGAAAATGCTTGTATCAGCAGTTCCACAATACACACTATGCTTGCAAGATAAGATAACTTGGCGGTAGAAATCACATATTTGACCTGAGGCCCAAATCAAATCACAAACCGACCTGCTTCCGAAATTTTTTCGCTCTGCTGACCCTCTCGAGTGGCGCCCGACAGCTAGACGCCGCGCCCTACTGTGCAGCGCCCTTCCATTAGGCGTCGCACCTCCTGCCAGCGTGGCAGCCCGAGGCCAGGCGCGGTCCCACACGCACCTATGCAGCGCCTAAGTACTAGGCGCCACACTGTGACGTGCAGCGCCTAGCCCTTAGGCGCTGCACAGTGACGTAAGCGCGGCCGCCCCAGCCCGACCAGGCAGTTCTTCATCTCTCCGCTCTCTGGACAGAGAGCCGCGGCGCCGCCCCCATCTACCCCCCCCCCCTACATCCCTCTCAGATCTGAAGATTTGATCCTTGGATTCGATCTCCAATCCATCCTACTAGATAAACTCTTCCGTTCTCTTTCTTTTCCTCCGTAAATTTGTTGCCATTTTAGAGATTTGTCCGAGATTTGATGGAACCCTTGATTTGCTTGATTTGCTCGATTTAGGATGTGTAGTCATATTGGTAGTACCATAGTGTTATTGATTAGTTCACAACATATGATTCTTGTTAGTGAAACCCTAGGTTGTTTAGTTTTTTTAGATATATATGAGATGCCTATTTTTATAGATAACTATGAGATGTTGATATTTGTAGAGATGTTTGTTTAGATATATATTAGATGTTGAGTTTATTTCAAATATTAGATGTTGAGTTTATTTCAAATATTAGATGTTGAGTTTATTTGAAATATTAGATGTTTAGTTTATTTGAAATATTAGATATTAGTTTATTTGAACACATATGACATATTCATTGTGTGAGAAGGAGATGTTGAGATTCTTGTAGTTGAACACATGTTATATGTTTAGTGTATACCGATATTTGAGATGAAGATGAACTCTTATATGTTTATTGTTTGAAATTGTAAGGATGGTTTGGCTTCTGGACGATGTCTACAACGTGCAACACCGGGCCTACATGATGCGCGAGAAGGACAAGGTAATAATGAGTAATCTAAATCTTTTGCAAATTTGCCTTTAGTTGAAATTTACATGCCCTAAGATTTGTCATTACTTGTTTTTTGCAGAAGCTTGAACCTCTGAAGATTCGGTATCACGGGGTCTCTGGTCCTGCCATGCCTTACGATGAGCGGTACACACCGTACATCAAGCAGGCAGGACTACTCCCGTGGATTCTGTTGGTCAGCCGGCCCACGCTGAATCTGAACGCTCCACCGGTGTCCGCTCTTGTTGATCGGTGGAGGCCGGAGACGCACGCTTCCATCTTCGATCGGGAGATGACCGTGATGCTCGAGGATGTCTCGCTGATCACCGGTCTTGCTATCGACGGAGGCCTCTATATGAGCACCGATTCGATGGGTGGCGCAAGCAGATGATTGCTCTTATCGGTATGGCTCCTACCGAGGCTGAGGCTGATGTAGAGGAGGGAGAAGAGAAGAAGAAGAGGGAAAGGAAAGCAGCCGGAGCTGCTTTCACGTGATTCAAAATAACTTTGCGACGTGCCCTCCGGATGCCACCGATGATGTGATCCGCACACATGCTCGTGTGTATATGTGGTACGCTGTGTCGAGGACTTTGTTTCGACTCCACCGGCAAGAACGCCCATGGATGTGGCTGAAGGCGCTGACCGCCTTCGATAGCAAATGGAGTTGGGGTTCAGCGACCCTTGCCTACTTGTACCGGCAGTAGTTGGTCTGTTTTGTGATCAACTCATTTCTTCATTAGCAATGCAAGCTTGCTGTCAAGTTAACATTGTTTTTCTTTCATATGTAGCTAGACGATGCGTGTTGCAGAATCACAGATAGTGCAGGCATTGGTGGTAATCTTCTTCTACTTTCTGTATGGAGCTGGGAGCGTCTACCTGTTGGACGCCCGAAGAGTGTCAGGTTTGATCCTTGGTATGCAGATGAACATGACGAATTACGGCACCCCACGTGGGCTTACAAGTGGGATATCGTTTCCGAGACGACGAGCGATGTCAATCTCATGTACCAAAAGTACATTGCCGAGTTGGACACGGTTACTGTTGGAAATATGCCCTAGAGGCAATAATAAAAGGATTATTATTATATTTTCCTTGTTCATGATAATTATCTTTTATTCATGCTATAATTGTATTATCCGGAAATCATAATACACGTGTGAATACATAGACCACAATATGTCCCTAGTAAGCCTCTAGTTGACTAGCTCGTTGATTAACAGATAGTCATGGTTTCCTGACTATGGACATTGGATGTCATTGATAACGGGATCACATCATTAGGAGAATGATGTAATGGACAAGACCCAATCCTAAGCATAGCACAAGATCGTGTAGTACGTTTTGCTAGAGCTTTTCCAATGTCAAGTATCTTTTCCTTAGACCATGAGATCGTGTAACTCCCGGATACCGTAGGAGTGCTTGGGTGACTATAAAGGTGCACTACAGGTATCTCCGAAAGTGTCTGTTGGGTTGACACAAATCGAGACTGGGATTTGTCACTCCGTATGACGGAGAGGTATCTCTGGGCCCACTCGGTAATGCATCATCATAATGAGCTCAAAGTGACCAAGTGTTTGGTCACGGATCATGCATTACGGTACGAGTAAAGTGACTTGCCGTAACGAGATCGAACGAGGTATCGGGATACCGACGATCGAAGTCTCGGGCAAGTAACGTACCGATTGACAAAGGGAATTGTATACGGGGTTGCTTTAATCCTTGACATCGTGGTTCATCCGATGAGATCATCATGGAACATGTGGGAGCCAACATGGGTATCTAGATCCCGCTGTTGGTTATTGGCCGGAGAGCTGTCTCGGTCATGTCTGCATGATTCCCGAACCCGTAGGGTCTACACACTTAAGGTTCGGTGACGCTAGGGTTATTAGGAAGACTTGTATGTGATTACCGAATGTTGTTTGGAGTCCCGGATGAGATCCCGGACGTCACGAGGAGCTCCAGAATGGTCCGGAGGTGAAGATTTATATATGGGAAGTTGTCATACGGTCACCGGAAAGTTTCGGGGGCATATCGGTATTGTACCGGGGCCACCGGAGGGGTTCTGGGGTCCACCGAGGGGCCACCTCTCTTGAGGGCCTCATGGGCCGAGGGGCAGGGAACCAGCCTGGAGGGCTGGGCGATCCCCTTGGGCCCATGCGCTTAGGGTTGGGGAAACCCTAGTGGGGCGCCCTTGCTTGGGGGGCAAGCCCCTCCTTGCCCCCCTCTAGATCTCATCTAGAGGGGGCCGGCCCCCTTCCCCCTTCCCCTATAAATAGAGGGGCGAGGGGAGGGCTCCATACAACATCCAAGGCACAGCCCCTCCCCTCCCCAACACATCTCCTCCTCCGTGTGAGCTTGGCGAAGCCCTGCCGGAGAACTGCCACTCCATCACCACCACGCCGTCGTGCTGCTGTTGGAGCCTTCTTCCTCAACCTCTCCTTCCCCTTGCTGGATCAAGAAGGAGGAGACATCATCCGCTCCGTACGTGTGTTGAACGCGGAGGTGCTGTCCATTCGACACTTGGTCATCGGTGATTTGGATCACGACGAGTACGACTCCCTCAACCCCGTTCTCTTGAACGCTTCCGCTCGCGATCTACAAAGGTATGTAGATGCACTCCTATCACTCGTTGCTAGATGAACTCATAGATAGATCTTGGTGAAACCGTAGGAAAAAAATTTATTTTCTACAACGTTCCTCAACAGTGGCATCATGAGCTAGGTCTATGCGTAGTTCTCTATTGCACGAGTAGAACACAAATTTTTTGTGGGCGTAGATGTTGTCAACTTTCTTGCCACTACTAGTCTTATTTTGCTTCAGCGGTATTGTGGGATGAAGAGGCTCGGACCGACCTTACACGTACGCTTACGTGAGACAGGTTCCACCGACTGACATGCACTAGTTGCATAAGGTGGCTAGCGGGTGTCTGTCTCTCCCACTTTAGTTGGAGCGGATTCGATGAAAAGGGTCCTTATGAAGGGTAAATAGAAGTTGACAAATCATGTTGTGGCTTTTTTGTAGGTAAGAAAACGTTCTTGCTAGAACCCTATTGCAGCCACGTAAAAGATGCAACAACAATTAGAGGACGTCTAACTTGTTTTTGCAGCAATTGCCTTGTGATGTGATATGGCCAAAAAGTTGTGATGAATGATGAATGATATATTGTGATGTATGAGATCATGTTCTTGTAATAGGAATCACGACTTGCATGTCGATGAGTATGACAACCGGCAGGAGCGATAGGAGTTGTCTTAATTATTGTATGACCTGCGTGTCAATGATTTAACGCCATGTAATTACTTTACTTTATTGCTAAACCGTTAGCCATAGTAGTAGAAGTAATAGTTGGCGAGCAACTTCATGGAGACACGATGATGGAGATCATGATGATGGAGATCATGGTGTCGTGCCAGTGACGAAGATGATCGTGGAGCCCCGAAGATGGAGATCAAAGGAGCTATATGATATTAGCCATATCATGTCACTATTATACAATTGCATGTGATGTTTATTATGTTTATGCATCTTGTTTACTTAGAACGACGGTAGTAAATAAGATGATCCCTTATAATAATTTCAAGAAAGTGTTCCCCTAACTCGTGCGCCGCTGCTAAAGTTCGCTGCTTCAAGCACCACGTGATGATCGGGTGTGATAGATTCTTACGCTCACATACAACGGTGTAAGACAGTTTTACACATGCAAAAACACTTAGGGTTAACTTGACGAGCCTAGCATGTACACACATGGCCTCGGAACACAGAGACCGAAAGATCGAACATGAGTCGTATGGAAGATACGATCAACATGGAGATGTTCACCGATGATGACTAGTCCGTCTCACGTGATGATCGGACACGACCTAGTCGACTCAGATCGTGTAACACTTAGATGACTAGAGGGATGTCTAATCTGAGTGGGAGTTCATTAGATAATTTGATTAGATGAACTTAATTATCATGAACTTAGTCTAAAACCTTTGCAAATATGTCTTGTAGATCAAATGGCCAACGCTCATGTCAACATGAACTTCAACGCGTTCCTAGAGAAAACCAAGCTGAAAGATGATGGCAGCAACTATACGGACTGGGTCCGGAACCTGAGGATCATCCTCATAGCTGCCAAGAAAGCATATGTCCTAGAAGGACCGCTAGGTGAAGCACCCATCCCAGAGAACCAAGACGTCATGAACGCTTGGCAGTCACGTGCTGATGATTACTCCCTCGTTCAGTGCGGCATGCTTTACAGCTTAGAACCGGGGCTCCAAAAGCGTTTTGAGCAACACGGAGCATATGAGATGTTCGAGGAGCTGAAAATGGTTTTTCAAGCTCATGCCTGGGTCGAGAGATATGAAGTCTCCGACAAGTTCTATAGTTGCAAGATGGAGGAAAATAGTTCTGTCAGTGAGCACATACTCAAAATGTCCGGTTGCACAACCGCCTGTCCCACTGGACATTAACCTCCGGATGAGGCGGTCATTGACAGAATCCTTCAGTCGCTTCCACCGAGCTACAAGAGCTTTGTGATGAACTACAATATGCAGGGGATGGTGAAAACTATTCCTAAAGTATTTTCAATGCTGAAGTCAGTAGAGGTAGAAATCAAGAAGGAACATCAAGTGTTGATGGTCAATAAAACCACTAAGTTCAAGAAGGGCAAGGGCAAGAAGAACTTCAAGAAGGACGGCAAGGATGTTGCCGCACCCGGTAAGCCAGTTGCCGGGAAGAATTCAAAGAATGGACCCAAGCCTGAGACTGAGTGCTTTTATTGCAAAGGGAAGGGTCACTGGAAGCGGAACTGCCCCAAATACTTAGCAGACAAGAAGGCCGGCAACACTAAAGGTATATTTGATATACATGTAATTGATGTGTACCTTACCAAGACTCGTAGTAACTCCCGGTATTTGATACCGTGCCGCTGTTCATATTTGTAACTCACAGCAGAGCTGCGGAATAAGCGGAGATCGGCGAAGGACGAGGTGACGATCGCGTCGGGAATGGTTCCAAGGTCGATGTGATCGCCGTCGGCACGCTACCTCTACATTTACCTACGGGATTAGTTTTAAACCTCAATAATTGTTATTTAGTGCCAAGTTTGAGCATGAACATTGTATCTGGATCTCGTTTGATACGAGAAGGCTACTCATTTAAATCCGAGAATAATGGTTGTTCTATTTATATGAGAGATATGTTTTATGGTCATGCCCCGAGGTCAATGGTTTATTCTTAATGAATCTCGAACGTAATGTTACACATATTCATAGTGTGAATACCAAAAGATGTAAGGTTGATAACGATAGTCCCACATACTTGTGGCACTGCCGCCTTGGTCACATTGGTGTCAAGCGCATGAAGAAGCTCCATGCTGATGGACTTTTAGAGTCTCTCGATTATGAATCATTTGACACATGCGAACCATGCCTCATGGGCAAAATGACCAAGACTCCATTCTCTAGAACAATGGAGTAAGCAACCAACTTGTTGGAAATCATACATACCGATGTGTGCGGTCCAATGAGCATTGAGGCTCGCGGAGGATATCGTTATGTTCTCACTCTCACAGATGACTTGAGTAGATATGGGTATGTCTACTTGATGAAACACAAGTCTGAGACCTTTGAAAAGTTCAAGGAATTTCAGAACGACGTAGAGAATCAACGTGACCGAAAGATAAAGTTCCTACGATCAGATCGTGGAGGAGAATATTTAAGTCACGAATTTGGTACACACTTAAGGAAATGTGGAATCGTTTCACAACTCACACCGCTGGAACACCTCAACGAACGGTGTGTCCGAACGTCGAATCGCACTCTATTGGATATGGTGCGGTCTATGATGTCACTTACCGATTTACCGCTATAATTTTGGGGATACGCCTAGAGACAGCTACATTCACTTTAAATAGGGCTCCGCCTAAACCGCTGAGACGACACCATGTGAATTATGGTTTGGGAAGAAACCTAAGCTGTCGTTTCTAAAAGTTTGGGGATGCGATGCTTATGTCAAGAAACTTCAACCTGAAAAGCTCGAACCCAAGTCGGAAAAATGCGTCTTCATAGGATACCCTAAGGAAACCATTGGGTATACCTTCTACTTAAGATCCGAGCAAAAAATCTTTGATGCAAAGAACGGATCCTTTCTGGAAAAAGAGTTTCTCTCGAAAGAAGTAAGTGGGAGGAAAGTAGAACTCGATGAAGTACTACCTCTTGAATCGGAAAGTAGTGCAGCTCAGGAAAATGTTCCTGTGGTGCCTACACCGACTGGAGAGGAAATTAATAATGATGATCAAGGTACTTCGGATCAAGTTGCTGCTGAACTTCGTAGGTCCACAATGACACGGTCCACACCAGAGTGGTATGGCAACCCTGTCCTGGAAATCATGTTGTTAGACAACGGTGAACCTTCGAACTACGAAGAAGCGATGGCGGGCCCAGATTCCAACAAATGGCTTGAAGCCATGCAATCCGAGATAGAATCCATGTATGAAAACAAAGTATGGACTTTGACAGACTTGCCCGATGATCGGCGAGCGATAGAAAACAAATGGATCTTTAAGAAGAAGACGGACGTGGATGGTAATATTACCATCTATAAAGCTCGACTTGTCGCTAAGGGTTATCGGCAATTTCAAGGGGTTGACTACGATGAGACTTTCTCTCCCGTAGCTAAGCTGAAGTCCGTCCGAATCATGTTAGCAATTGCCGCATACTATGATTATGAGATATGGCAAATGGACGTCAAAACGACATTCCTTAACGGACATCTTAAGGAAGAATTGTATATGATGCAGCCGGAAGGTTTTGTCGATCCTAAGAATGCTAACAAAGTATGCAAGCTCCAGTGATCCATTTATGGGCTGGTGCAAGCATCTCGGAGTTGGAACATTCGCTTTGATGAGATGATCAAAGCGTTTAGGTTTATGCAGACTTATGGAGAAGCCTGCGTTTACAAGAAAGTGAGTGGGAGCTCTGTAACATTTCTCATATTATATGTAGATGACATACTCTTGATGGGAAATGATATAGAACTTTTGGACAACATTAAGGTCTACTTGAATAAGTGTTTTTCAATGAAGGACCTTGGAGAAGCTGCTTACATATTAGGCATCAAGATCTATAGGGATAGATCGAGACGCCTCATAGGTCTTTCACAAAGCACATACCTTGATAAGATTTTGAAGAAGTTCAAAATGGATCAGTCCAAGAAAGGGTTCTTGCTCAGATTGCAAGGTGTGAGATTGAGCTCGCTCAATGCCCCACCACGGCAAAAGATAAAGAAGAGATGAGTGTCATCCCCATGCTTCAGCCATAGGATCTATTATGTATGCCATGTTGTGTACTGACCTGATGTAAACCTTGCCATAAGTTTGGTAGGAAGGTACCAAAGTAATCCCGCAAGGAACACCGGACAGCGGTCAAGGATATCCTGAAGTACCGAAAAGGACAAAGGACATGTTTCTCGCTTATGGGGTGACGAAGAGCTCGTCAGAAGGGTTACGCCGACGCTTAGCTGACACAGATCCGGATGACTCTAAGTCACAAACCGGATACGTGTATATGTTGAATGGTGGAGCAGTCAGCTGGTGCAGCTGCAAGCAGAGCGTCGTGGCGGGATCTACATGTGAAGCGGAGTACATGGCTGCCTCGGAGGCAGCGCATGAAGCAATTTGGGTGAAGAAGTTCATCACTGACCTAGGAGTCATACCCAATGTGTCGGGGCCGATCAAACTCTTCTATGACAACACTGGAGCTATTGCCCTTGCCAAGGAGCCCAGGTTTCAAAAGAAGACCAGGCACATCAAGCGTCGTTTCAACTCCATATGTAGCAAAACATGATCAACACCAGAACTCTATGGGTGTTCGATTCATCACAATGTAACTAGATTAGTGACTCTAGTGCAAGTGGGAGACTGTTGGAAATATGCCCTAGATGCAATAATAAAAGGATTATTATTATATTTTCCTTGTTCATGATAATTGTCTTTTATTCATGCTGTAATTGTATTATCCGGAAATCGTAATACACGTGTGAATACATAGACCACAATATGTCCCTAGTAAGCCTCTAGTTGACTAGCTCGTTGATTAACAGATAGTCATGGTTTCCTGACTATGGACATTGGATGTCATTGATAACGGGATCACATCATTAGGAGAATGATTTGATGGACAAGACCCAATCCTAAGCATAGCACAAGATCGTGTAGTTCGTTTTGCTAGAGCTTTTCCAATGTCAAGTATCTTTTCCTTAGACCATGAGATCGTATAACTCCCGGATACCGTAGGAGTGCTTTGGGTGTACCAAACGTCACAACGTAACTTGGTGACTATAAAGGTGCACTACAGGTATCTCTGAAAGTGTCTGTTGGGTTGACACAGATCGAGACTGGGATTTGTCACTCCGTATGATGGAGAGGTATCTCTGGGCCCACTCGGTAATGCATCATCATAATGAGCTCAAAGTGACCAAGTGTTTGGTCACGGGATCATGCATTATGGTACGAGTAAAGTGACTTGCTGGTAACGAGGCTGAACGAGGTATTGGGATACCGACGATCGAGTCTTGGGCAAGTAACGTACCGATTCACAAAGGGAATTGTATACGGGGTTGCTTTAATCCTCGACATCGTGGTTCATCCGATGAGATCATCGTGCAACATGTGGGAGCCAACATGGGTATCCAGATCCCGCTGTTGGTTATTGGCCGGAGAGCTATCTCGGTCATGTCTGCATGATTCCCGAACCCGTAGGGTCTACACACTAAAGGTTCGGTGATGCTAGGGTTATTAGGAAGACTTGTATGTGATTACCGAATGTTGTTCGAGTCCCGGATGAGATCACGGACGTCACGAGGAGTTCCGGAATGGTCCGGAGGTGAATATTTATATATGGGAAGTTGTCATACGGTCACCGGAATGTTTCGGGGGCATATCGGTATTGTACCGGGCCACCAAGGGGTTCCGGGTCCACCGGAGGGGCCACCTCTCGGAGGGCCTCATGGGCCGTGGTGGGCAGGGAACCAGCCCCGGAGGGCTGGGTGCATCCCCTTGGGCCCATGCGCCTAGGGTTGGGGGAAACTCTAGTGGGGCGCCTTGCTTGGGGGCAAGCCCCTCCTTGTCAGCCGCCCCCTCTAGATCTCATCTAGAGGGGGCCGGCCCCCTTCCCCTTCCCATATAAATAGAGGGGCGAGGGGAGGGCTGCATACAACATCCAAGGCGGAGCCCCTCCCCTCACCAACACATCTCCTCCTCCGCGTGAGCTTGGCGAAGCCCTGCCGGAGAACTGCCACTCCATCACCACCACGCCGTCGTGCTGCTGTTGGAGCCTTCTTCCTCAACCTCTCCTTCCCCTTGCTGGATCAAGTAGGAGGAGACGTCATCCACTCCGTACGTGTGTTGAACGCGGAGGTGCTGTCCATTCGGCACTTGGTCATCGGTGATTTGGATCACGAAGAGTACGACTCCCTCAACCCCATTCTCTTGAACGCTTCCGCTCGCGATCTACAAAGGTATGTAGATGCACTCCTATCACTCGTTTCTACATGAACTCATAGATGGATCTTGGTGAAACCGTAGGAAAAAATTTTATTTTCTACAATGTTCCCCAACAATTATGCCTGCACGGGTGAGAGCTTGGGGTACACCGAGGAGTTCCGCCTCAACCCGATGTGCTTGCGGGATAAGGATCTTTGGCTTATGCGGTGCCCACCGATATGCAATCGGGCGGTTGAGTTTCATTTGCCGCATCGCGTATCGTCGGGCTTGGTCTGCATCCACCTCACCCGCGGAGTGGGTGGACACGACAAAGCACTTCATAGGTAAGAGAGCATGTCTGTATTGTCTAAGCATCGGGACTCCTTTTGATTGTGCTAATGCTTGGTTTTATACCACGCAGGTTGGACAGAGAAGGCAGCGAAGATAAAGGATCGACAAGCATCATGTTCAGATGTTACCCGCTTCCGACTTTTCTGGAGCAAGCTCAGAGCATCAAGACGCGCCCGCTTCGTGAGCACAACCCACAAGCTTTTGATAACTACGTATGATGGTTTATTGAACTACTGAGTTGAGATATGCCCGCCGCATATAATGAGGATATTCTTGAAGAACCCGTAAACTTTGAGGATCTAGCAAAGGGAAGTACAACAGAGACGCTGTGAAAGGGCAAGGAGTCCCTGCTGTTCCGGTGATTAACTATGTGGTAAAGTGTTCCTCTTTACTTTCCCATTGATCGTATACATGTTTGAATGTCTAACGATTCATTCTTTCTCATCTCAGAGCGCATCGAGATCAAGAAAGCAGCCGATGAGAGCCACCTATCTCGAGAAGACACCGTTGAACTGCAATGATGATGGTTCACTACGCGCATTCCTCAAGGTACATATCGCATTCACTATGAGAGCCACCTATGTTGCGAAGTTTGATATCTTACACACTTGTTCATGTTACAGCGTCAAAGCCAAGAAGTTAAGGCGGTTATCGAACCTTCTCGGTTGCGTGATCCTAAATATGATGAACCACCTGCCTCTAGGTCCGTACACCATCGCACCCGTATCTCACCATGAGGGGGACGATGTGAGTTCCTCATATGCTTATATGGATGATGAGGGTGCGATCACCCAAGAGGTATGACTAATCCTTTAGATGTGATTCTCACTTGATTACGACACCGGCCTTCACCATATTGTTTCATTGTGTGATAGGGCCATGAGCTTGATGATGACATGATTTTGGCGGACGCTCAAGCTCGGTCCGCATATGTGTTCAAGCCTAGGTAGCCCAGACGCCGGTACACGCCCAACGACTATGACAACAGAGGCAACCCAAAGGTGGTCGTAGGGACCTCGCGGATGGCTAGCTTGGATGATGAGGCGGAGGCGGAGGCGGAGGCGGAGGAGGAAGTGCACGAAGAGGAGGCTCGTCCTTCTAGGAAGAAGAAGATTGCCTGCAAGCGTGGCACCAGGAACACGCGCGGAAGGCATTAGTGCTTGTTCATGTTACTTGTAGCCGTTTAATTAGGTTGATGAACTTGTGAGGTTATGTTATATGTTGGTGAACTTGTGAGATGAAGCAACGATGGCCTCATGCAGCTGCAATCACACCGTGTTAGGGAGACCTTGAAAGCCCGGCCTCCGTGTTGGCGGCCATCGTTTGTGGTTCCTCCAGGCTCTTTCACCTCATACTTCCACTCGTTGTCGTCATATAGTACAGCTTCTTCGGAGTCTGCCTTTCATGATTGAAATTCCAACCATTCTTCAACCTTTGGTGGGAAATTGTACTTGTGCTTATCCTTGTTCTCACCAGCAATCTGCTTATCAGTCTCTATTGAGTACTTTAAAAAGTATTCATTCATCTTGTCAAATGTGTATTGAACTATTGCCGTCACGGGTAATGCACGTACACCCTTGAGCACCTTATTGAAGCTTTCTGCCATATTGCTTGTCATTTGACCATATCTCCGGACATCTTCATCGAAAGCACGTGCCCACATATTCCTTTCGGCAATGTTCATATTGAGAAACTCCTGACCGCCGGGGTCAAGTTTCTTGTGTCTGAGCAATGCATTGAACAATGTGGAAAACCGCTTGTTGGTGAAAGCGAGACAACAATCCTGAAGATCATCGGCCAACTCCTTGATACCACATGCCCTATAGAAGTTTGCACAAAAGTGCATCATGCACCATCGATGATGCAACTTTGTATGTTCGGGAATGTCAACCACCACCGCATTTAGAATTCCAGGATGGCGATCCATTATGACACAAATTTCCCTTTCAGCCGGTAATACCCTTGTTCTCAGTTGACGCAAGAACCACTCCCAGTTATCATTGTTCTCCACCTCAACCAAAGCGAAAGCCAAAGGCAACACCCGGTTATTGGCATCACTTGCTATTGCAACCAATAAAGTGCCCTTGTATTGTCCGGTCAAGCACGTGCCATCAATGGCGATGACGGGCCGACAATGCTCAAAATCCCTCACGCATTGCCCAAAGGCCCAAAATGCACGGCCAAATACTCGGACGGTCCTCCCGTTATGAATCAATGTTTGGTGCCCATGATTCTCAACCACGTGAACCATGCCTGGGTTTGTGGCGGCCATAGCTAACAACAACCTAGGGAGTCGGTTGTATGCTTCCTCCCAATTGCCATACAACATCTTGAATGCGGCTTGCTTCGCCTTCCATGCCTTGCCGTACTTCACCTTGTAATGAAAGATGGCTTTCACAAGGTCAATGACACTCTTGATGCTCATTATTGGAAGTGTGGATATTTGGTTGGACAACCTGTAAGCAATGAACTCGGACTTGAGTTGTCTGTGTTGTTGGTACACAAGCTTGCCATCCGCATTCTTGTGCCGGCACATGTGAGTTGGTAGACAACTCACTATGCCCTAAGTGGGACCTCCTTTCCATGGCCTTGCACGCACAATCCATGGATATGTTGGCACTTCACATTTGACCGTGTAACGCACATTCACGTCCGAGTTGGCCACTTTATGTGGACGATAATGTATAACCGAGTAGTTGTCGAGCCACATCTTCAATTCCAAGAAGGATTGAAACTCACAACCGGGATATATCCCGTTCTTGCCATCTTCCAAATCACGGTGAGAACTTGGCCTAGCTCCAAGAGATATGCATTTGCCACCATCCACAACGGCTTCATCCGCGAGACTAAGATCCTTGAACCATGGTGTCTTGTGATCCCGCCCGAATACCTTCTTGAATGCTTGGGCCTCCTTGGGCGTGAACCCCTCCTCATCAACTTCTTCATCGGGACCATCGTCATTTGAGTCCGATGCATATGCACGGGAAAAAGGGATGGATTGGTCCATTGTCTCTTGCACATGATATTGGTCGAGATCACCCACATTGTTGTCATGGAGATCAACTTCGTTGTCATCCTCCTCGTACTCATCATTCTCCTCTTCAAAACCTTCATTTTGGTTGTTTGGAGTCGGGCTCAATGTTGGCCAATCTTGTTGGTGAAATGAGGTTCACTCATTTGATCTTGGTTCATGGGTGGGGGAGTGCTAGCAACCACCGGGGAGGGGTTCCGGTTCAAGTCTAAATTCAAAGGAGACTCAACCTTCTTGGAGGCAAATAACTCAAGAGCCTTGTCTAGAGATTCGGCAACCGTCTCCTTGTATGCAACCCAACGTTGCTCGGAGTTCACACGCATTGTCTTCCAAAGGATGTGCATTCCAAAACCAACATTATGCCTTCCCTTGAACTCAACAACGTCACTTGGGTCCATCCAATTCAAATCTTTCCTCACTTGTTCCAAAAGCTCCGATAGCTAGGACTACTCTCAAACACCATGTCAAGCTCATCCGGTCCGTCTCAACATTGCCTTTCAAAAGGCCTCTTTATCCACATGATGAACATAAACACATGTTCTCCCCATCCCTACAATAATAAAAAACACACATATATCAAGTAAGTACTTAACAAAAATATTTGCACACATATGCCCTAACATATATATGAATTAATAACCCTAACCCCCACATAACAAATACCACAACCCTAACCATAGCATAACCCTAACACCAACATCAAACACACATAACCCTAACACCAACATCAAACACACATAACCCTAACCCTAGCATACTATGGAAGCCTAACCAACCCAAGTTAGCAAAGAAACATAACATCATTCAACACAAATTTGCAAATCCAAGTCAAAACTAGGGTTTTCCCAAAGTAGCAAGATTTGAGCAAATGTGACAATTCCTATGGATGAAAACAAGGGGATCGGAGGAGATTACCTTAAGGGAGGGGTTGGCTTCGAAATCCATGGTCAAATATTCCGAATTTGCAAGATTTGATAAGGATTTGAGAGGGGGGGGGGAGAGGGGAAGAGAGGAGGGCCGCAAGTCTAAGGGTTTGGGTGGGGTGGGGTGGAGGGGAGAGAGGGTGGGGCCAGCCCAAGTGGAACCTGAGATCAGCAGCGCCCAAGATCTAGGCGCTGCACATTACAGGTGTGGCGCCTAAGCCTTAGGCGCTGCAGTGCTGTCTGTGGGGCCGCAACTGGACCAGGGCTGCCACGCTGGCAGGAGGTGCGACGCCTAAGCCAAAGGCACTGCATAGTAGTGCGCGACGCCCAGCTATCGGGCGCCACACGAAAGGGTCAGCAGAGCGAAAAAAATTCGGAAGCAGGTCAGTTTGTGATTTGATTTGGGCCTCAGGTCAAATATGTGATTTCTGCCTAACTTGGCTGTGTGCATCCTGTGATGCAGAGGCCGGGATACTACCCTTTATGAAAAAGAACAAAAAAAGATGAGATAACTTACCTCAAAGATGAAAGTCTCCAGGCAAGGAGAAGCTTCAATAAAAGAAACCAGAGAAAGGTAATCGTAAGCTGGTGAAATAGCTTGTTTTCCGATTTGAGAAATATATGCAAGTACTTGAGGTGGAGGAATTTGCTAGATAGCATTGGTGTACTTTCCATCTGCATAAAGACACCTCGGATTAGTTATATGACAAGGCATGAAAACTGTTATTGTTGGGGAACGTAGTAATTTCAAAAAAATCCTACGCACACGCAAGATCATGGTGATGGCATAGCAACGAGAGGGGAGAGTATTGTCCACGCACTGTCGTAGACCGAAGCGAAGCGTTATGACAACGCTGTTGATGTAGTCGACGTCTTCACGATCCGACCGATCCAAGTACCGAACGATGGCACCTCCGAGTTCAGCACATGTTCAGCTCGATGACGATCCCGGACCGATCCAAAGAAAGTGTCGGGATGAGTTCTATCAACCGACGGTGTGGTGACGATGATGATGCTCTACGGCGCAGGCTTCGCCTAAACTCCGCGACGATATGACCGAGGTGGAATATGGTGGAGGGGGCACCGACACGGCTAAGGAACGATCCGTAGATCAACTTGTGTGTCCTAGGGTGCCCCCGCCTCAGATATAAAGGAGCAAGGGGTGCGCCCGCCCTAGGAGGAGGCGGCTGAGGAGTCCTACTCCCACCGAGTAGGACTCCCCCCCCTAGTTGGATTAGGACTTGGGGGAGGAAAGAGGAAAGGGGCGCCGCCCCTTCCTTGTCCTATTCGGACTAGGGGAGGCGCGCGGCCTGCCCCCGCCGCCCTCCTCTTCTCCCTCATGGCCCACTAAGGCCCATTAACCCCGGGAGGGTTCCGTAACCCCGGTGTTCGGTAAATCGATTTCACCCGGAACTATTCCGAAGTCCAAACATAGGCTTCCAATATATCAATTTTTATGTCTCGGCCATTTCGAGACTCTTCGTCATGTCCGTGATCACATCCAGGACTCCGAACAAACTTCGGTACATCAAAACTTATAAACTCATAATAAAACTGTCATCGTAACCTTAAGCGTGCGGACCCTACGGGTTCGAGAACTATGTAGACATGACCTAGAACCATTCTCGGTCAATAACCAATAGCGGAACCTGGATGCCCATATTGGTTCCTACATATTCTACGAAGATCTTTATCGGTCAAACCGCATAACGACATATGTTGTTCCCTTTGTCATCGGTATGTTACTTGCCCGAGATTCGATCGTCGGTATCCAATACCTAGTTCAATCTCGTTACTGGCTAGTCTCTTTACTCGTTCCGTAATACATCATCTCGCAACTAACTTATTAGTTGCAATGCTTGTAAGGCTTATGTGATGTGTATTACCGAGAGGGCCCAGAGATACCTCTCCGACAATCGGAGTGACAAAACCTAATCTCGAAATACGCCAACCCAACATGTACCTTTGGAGACACCTGTAGTACTCCTTTATAATCACCCAGATTCCAGTGACGCTTGGTAGCACCAAAGTGTTCCTCCGGTAAATGGGAGTTGCATAATCTCATAGTTACAGGAACATGTATAGGTCATGAAGAAAGCAATAGCAATATACTAAACGATCAAGTGCTAGGCTAACGGAATGGGTCATGTCAATCACATCATTCTCCTAATGATGTGATCCCATAAATCAAATAACAACACATGTCTATGGTTAGGAAACATAACCATCTTTGATTAATGAGCTAGTCAACTAGAGGCATACTAGTGACTATGTTTGTCTATGTATTCACACATGTATCATGTTTCCGGTTAATACAATTCTAGCATGAATAATAAACATTTATCTTGATATGAGGAAATAAATAATAACTTTATTATTGCTTCTAGGGCATATTTCCTTCAAAGGTCCCACTTGCACTAGAGTCAATAATCTAGATTACACAAGAATGATTCTAACACCCATGGAGTCTTGGTGCTGATCATGTTTTGCTCGTGGAAGAGGCTTAGTCAACGGTCTGCAACATTCAGATCCGTATGTATCTTGCAAATCTCTATGTCTCCCACCGGACTTGGTCCCGGATGGAATTGAAGCGTCTCTTGATGTGCTTGGTCCTCTTGTGAAATCTGGATTCCTTTGCCAAGGCAATTGCACCAAGATTGTCACGAAGATCTTCATTTGTCCCGATGCACTAGGTATGACACCTAGATCGGAAATGAACTCTTTCATCCGCACTCCTTCATTTGTTGCTTCCGAAGCGGTATGTACTCCGCTTCACATGTAGATCCCGCCATGACGCTTTGTTTAGAACTACACCAACTAACAGCTCCACCGCTTAATAAAAACACGATCCGGTTTGCGATTTAGAATCGTCCGGATCGGTGTCAAAGCTTGCATCGACGTAACCATTTACGACTAGCTCTTTGTCACCTCCATATCGAGAAACATATCCTTAGTCCTTTTCGGTATTTCAGGATGTTCTTGACCACTTTCCGATGATCCATTCTGGATTACTTTGGTACCTTCCTGCCAAGCTTATTGCTAAGCATACGTCGGTCTGGTACACAGCATTGCATACATGATAGAGCCTATGGCTGAAGCATAGGAACATCTTTCATTTTCTCTCTATCTTACGCTATGGTCGGGCATTGAGTTTGACTCAATTTCACACCTTGTAATACAGGTAGGAATCCTTTCTTTGCCGATCCATTTTGAACTTTTTCAAAACTTTATCAAGGTATGTGCTTTGTGAAAGTCCAATCAAGCGTCTTGATCTATCTCTATAGATCTTGATGCCCAATATGTAAGTAGCTTCACCGAGGTCTTTCATTGAAAAACTTGTATTCAAGTATCCTTTTATGCTATCCAGAAATTCTATATCATTTCCAATCAATAATATTTCGTCCACATATAATATCAGAAATGCTACAGAGCTCCCACTCATTTTCTTGTAAATACAGGCTTCTCCAAAAGTCTGATAAAACCATATGCTTTGATCACACTATCAAAGCGCTTATTCCAACTCCGAGAGGCTTGCACTGCCATAAATTGATCGCTGGAGCTTGCACACTTTGTTAGCCCCTTTGGATCAACAAAACCTTCTGGTTGCATCATATACAACTCTTCTTCTAGAAATCCATTCAAGAATGCAGTTTGACATCCATTTGGCAAATTTCATAATCATAAAATGCAGCAATTGCTAACATGATTCGGACAGACTTAAGCATCGCCACGGGTGAGAAAGTCTCATCGTAGTCAACCCCTTGAACTTGTCGAAAACCTTTCGCAACAAGTCGTGCTTTATAGACAGTAATATTACCATCAGCGTCAGTCTTCTTCTTAAAGATCCATTTATTCTCAATGGCTTGCCGATCATCGGGCAAGTCAACCAAAGTCCATACTTTGTTCTCATACATGGATCCCATCTCAGATTTCATGGCTTCTAGCCATTTTGCGGAATCTGGGCTCATCATCGCTTCCTCATAGTTCGTAGGTTCTCCATGGTCAAGTAACATGACTTCCAGAATAGGATTACCGTACCACTCTGGTGCGGATCTTACTCTGGTTGACCTATGAAGTTCAGTAGAGACTTGATCTGAAGTTTCATGATCAATATCATTAGCTTCCTTACTAATTGGTGTAGTTGTCACAGGAAACGGTTCTTGTGATGAACTACTTTCTAATAAGGGAGCAGATACAGTTATCACATCAAGTTCTACTTTCCTCCCACTCACTTCTTTCGAGAGAAACTCTTTTTCTAGAAAGGATCCGAATTTAGCAACGAAAATCTTGCCTTCAGATCTGTGATAGAAGGTGTACCCAACAGTCTCCTTTGGGTATCCTATGAAGACACATTTCTCCGATTTGGGTTCGAGCTTATCTGGTTGAAGTTTCTTCACATAAGCATCGCAGCCCCAAACTTTAAGAAACGACAACTTTGGTTTCTTGCCAAACCTCAGTTCATGAGGCGTTGTCTTAACGGATTTTGATGGTGCCCTATTTAACGTGAATGCGGCCATCTCTAAAGCATAACCCCAAAACGATAGCGGTAAATCAGTAAGAGACATCATAGATCGCACCATATCTAGTAAAGTACGATTACGACGTTCGGACACACCATTTCGTTGTGGTGTTCCGGGTGGCGTGAGTTGCGAAACTATTCCGCATTGTTTCAAATGTAAACCAAACTCGTAACTCAAATATTCTCCTCCACGATCAGATCGTAGAAATTTTATTTTCTTGTCACGATGATTTTCCACTTCACTCTGAAATTCTTTGAACTTTTCAAACATTTCAGATTTGTGTTTCATTAAGTAGATATACCCATATCTGCTCAAATCATCTGTGAAGGTGAGAAAATAACGATACCCGCCGCGAGCCTCAACATTCATTGGACCACAAACATCAGTATGCATGATTTCCAACAAATCAGTTGCTCGCTCCATAGTTCCGAGAACGGCGTTTTGTCATCTTGCCTATGAGACACGGTTACAAGTACCAAGTGATTCATAATCAAGTGATTCCAAAAGTCCATCAATATGGAGTTTCTTCATGCGCTTTATACCGATATGACCTAAACGGCAATTACCACAAATAAGTTGCACTATCATTATCAACTCTGCATCTTTTGGTTTCAACACTATGAATATGTGTATTACTACTATCGAGATTCAATAAAATAGACCACTCTTCAAGGGTGCATGACCATAAAAGATATTATTCATATAAGTAGAACAACCATTATTCTCGACTTAAATGAATAACCGTCTCGCATCAAACAAGATCCAGATATAATGTTCATGCTTAACGCGGCACCAAATAACAATTATTTAGGTCTAAAACTAATCCCGAAGGTAGATGTAGAGGTAGCGTGCCGACCGCGATCACATCGACTTTGGAACCGCTTCCCACGCGCATCGCCACCTCATCCTTGGCGATGCTCGCTTATTCCGTAGTCCTGTTTCAAGTTGCAAATATTAGCAATGTAACCAGATCAAATACCAGTGCTCTGCGAGCTCTAGTAAGGTACACATCAATAACATGTATATCACATATACCTTTGTTCACCTTGCCATCCTTCTTATCCGCCAAATACTTGGGGCAGTTCCGCTTCCGATGTCGATCGCTTGCGAGAAGCACTCAGATCTCGGGCTTAGGTCCGGACTTGGGTTTCTTCTCTTGAGCAGCAACTTGTTTGCTGTTCTTCTTGAAGTTCCTTCTTCTTCCCTTTGCCCTTTTCTTGAAACTGGTGGTCTTGTTAACCATCAACACTTGATGCTCCTTTTGATTTCTACCTCCGCTGCTTTTAGCATTGCGAAGAGCTCGGAATAGACTTGTCCATCCCTTGCATATTATAGTTCATCACGAAGCTCTTGTAGCTTGGTGGCGATGATTGAAGAATTACATCAATGACACTATCATCGGAAGATTAACTCCCGGTTGAATCAAGTGATTATTATACCCGACATTTTGAGTATGTGTTCACCGACGAACTATTCTCCTCCATCTTGCAGCTATAGAACTTATTGGAGACTTCATATCTCTCAATCCGGGCATTTGCTTGAAATATTAACTTCAACTCTGGAACATCTCATATGCTCCATGACGTTCAAAACGTCGTTGAAGGCCCGGTTCTAAGCCGTAAAGCATGGCACACTGAATTATCGAGTAGTCATCAGCTTTGCTCGCGGACGTTCTTAACGTCGTCGGTTACATCGGCAGCAGTTCGGCACCCAGCGGTGCTTCCAGGGCGTAATTCTTACATGCAGCAATGAGGATAATCCTCGTTACGGACCCGATCCGTGTAATTTCTACCATCATCTTTCAACTTTGCTTTCTCAAGGAACACATTAAAATTCAACGGAACAACAACACGAGGCATCTATCTACAGTAAACATAGACAAGCAAAATACTATCAGGTACTAAGTTCATGATAAATTTAAGTTCAATTAATCATATTACTTAAGAACTCCCACTTAGATAGACATCCCTCTAATCTTCTAAGTGATTACGTGATCCATATTAACTACACCATGTCCGATCGTCACGTGAGATGGAGTAGTTTCAATGGTGAACATCACTATGTTGATCATATCTACTATATGATTCACGCTCGACCTTTGGGTCTCCGTGTTCCGAGGCCATATCTGTTATATGCTAGGCTCGTCAAGTTTAACCTGAGTATTCCGCGTGCGCAACTGTTTTGCACCGTTGTATATGAGCGTAGAGCTTATCACACCCGATCATCACATGGTGTCCAGGCACGACGAACTTTGGCAGCGGTGCATACTCGGGAGAACACTTCTTGATAATTTTTAGTGAGAGATCATCTTAAAATTCTACCGTCAATCAAAGCAAGATAAGATGCATAAAGGATAAACATCACATGCAATCAATATAAGTGATATGATATGGCCATCATCATCTTGTGCTTGTGATCTCCATCTCCGAAGCACCGTCATGATCACCATCGTCACCGGCGCGACACCTTGATCTCCATCGTAGCATCATTGTCGTCTCACCAACTATTGCTTCTACGACTATCGCTACCGCTTAGTGATAAAGTAAAGTAATTACATGGCGTTTGCATTTCATACAATAAAGCGACAACCATATGGCTCCTGCCACCAACCGATAACTTCGGTTACAAAACATGATCATCTCATACAATAAAATATAGCATCACATCTTGACCATATCACATCACAACATGCCCTGCAAAAACAAGTTAGACGTGCTCTACTTTGTTGTTGCAAATTTTACGTGGCTGCTACGGGCTGAGCAAGAACCGTTCTTACCTATGCATCAAAACCACAACGATAGTTTGTCAAGTTGGTGATGTTTTAACCTTCGCAAGGACCGGGCGTAACCACACTCGGTTCAACTAAAGTGAGAGAGACAGACACCCGCCAGTCACCTTTAAGCAACGAGTGCTCGCAGCGGTGAAACTAGTCTCGCGTAAGCGTACATGTAATGTCGGTCTAGGCCGCTTCATCTCACAATACCGCTGAACCAAAGTATGACATGCTGGTAAGCAGTATGACTTGTATCGCCCACAACTCACTTGTGTTCTACTCGTGCATATGACATCTACGCATAAAACCTGGCTCGGATGCCACTGTTGGGGAACTTTTATGTAGTAATTTCAAAAAAATTCCTACGCACACGCAAGATCATGGTGAAGGCATAGCAACGAGAGGGGAGAGTATTGTCCACGTACCCTCGTAGACCGTAAGCGGAAGCGTTATGACAACGCGGTTGATGTAGTCGTCGTCTTCACGATCCGACCGATCCAAGTACCGAACGTCGGCACCTCCGAGTTCAGCACACGTTCAGCTCGATGGCGATCCCGGACTCGATCCAGCAAAGTGTCGGGATGAGTTCCGTCGACCTGACGGCGTGGTGGCGATGATGATGCTCTACGGCGCGAGGCTTCGCCTAAACTCATGACGAAATGACCGAGGTGGAATATGGTGGAGGGGCACCACACACGGCTAAGGAACGATCCGTAGATCAACTTGTGTGTCCTAGGGTGCCCCCTGCCCCAGATATAAAGGAGCAAGGGGGTGTGGCGGCCCTAGGAGGCGGCGCGAAGAGTCCTACTCCCACCGGAGTAGGACTCCCCTTCCTAGTTGGATTAGGACTTGGGCGGAGGGAAGAGGATGGGGCGCCGCCCACCCCTTCCTTGTCCTATTCGGACTAGGGGAGGGGGTCTGTGACCTGCCCTGGCCGCCCCTCCTCTTCTCCCTCATGGCCCACTAAGGCCCATTAACCCCGGGGGTTCCTGAACCCCGGTGTTCGGTAAAATCGATTTCACCCGAACTATTCAAGTCAAACATAGGCTTCCAATATATCAAATTTTATGTCTCGACCATTTGAGACTCCACGTCATGTCCGTGATCACATCCGGACTCGAACAAACTTGGTACATCAAAACTTATAAACTCGTAATAAAACGGTCATCGTAACGTTAAGCGTGCGGACCCTACGGGTTCGAGAACTATGTAGACATGACCTAGAACCATTCTCGGTCAATAACCAATAGCGGAACCTAGATGCCCATATTGGTTCCTACATATTCTCGAAGATCTTTATCGGTCAAACCGCATAACGACATAACGTTGTTCCCTTTGTCATCGGTATGTTACTTGCCCGAGATTCGATCGTCGGTATCCAATACCTAGTTCAATCTCGTTCTTGGCAAGTCTCTTTACTCGTTCCGTAATACATCATCTCGCAACTAACTTATTAGTTGCAATGCTTGCAAGGGTTATGTGATGTGTATTACCGAGAGGGCCCAAAGATACCTCTCCGACAATCGGAGTGACAAAACCTAATCTCGAAATACGCCAACCCAACATGTACCTTTGGAGACACCTGTAGTACTCCTTTATAATTACCCGATTCGTTGTGACGTTTGGTAGCACCAAAGTGTTCCTCCGTAAACGGAGTTGCATAATCTCATAGTTACGGGAACATGTATAGGTCATGAAGAAAGCAATAGCAATATACTAAGCGATCAAGTGCTAGGCTAACGGAATGGGTCATGTCAATCACATCATTCTCCTAATGATGTGATCCCATTAATCAAATAACAACACATGTCTATGGTTAGGAAACATAACCATCTTTGATTAATGAGCTAGTCAAGTAGAGGCATACTAGTGACTATATGTTTGTCTATGTATTCACACATGTATCATGTTTCCGGTTAATACAATTCTAGCATGAATAATAAACATTTATCATGATATGAGGAAATAAATAATAACTTTATTATTGCCTCTAGGGCATATTTCCTTCAGTTATATGCAAACAGCTCGTCTATACTCATCTAAACTTTCAGAATATACCTCATTAGGCGAGGTTATGACAAGTCTTTCAACATCTGGCGCACCGGACAGATGCTCGGTCCGAGCAAACCGGACAATGTTGGGCGGGCCAAATTTTAAGCACGATACTTCTATATTCTTTACATCACTTCCAAATAGAATCGATACTAAGCCACCGAACAGGCAAAAGGTGGAGAGGTTTGGAGCATCGCTCTCTATAAATTGCAGATTTATGCATAGACACACTCTTAGGAACGTAAGGCACTCCAGCAAAGGTATCTTCGGGCAAACTATCTCACTGCAATTCTTGAGTTCCAAATGTTGAATTGCAGTACAATTGGAAAGAAGACCCTCTAGCTCATCATCGGCAATCCATACATTACTTAGTAATAACCTTGTCAATTTTCTCAAGCAACCAAGCCCAGCCGTGGGACGAAAGGCACACATGGCAATGTAAAGATACCGAATTGAGTTTTCACCCCCATTAAATAAAAGTGAGCATGGGAAATTGTATTCTTCTTCCCCAGGAATATGCGGCATAATAATGGCGAGTTCTTCAACTCGTGCTGTAACAGCAATATGAATCCACCTATCAATATAAAAGGAATCGACCTTGTTACCATAAAGTTCAAGCCTTAGTTTCTTCATGCCAATGCCTGAGTGATTTTTAAGAATATTGTCAACTTTGCTGATGAGATCTCCATCCAAACCTAGTGCTTTGTGACTTAAGATTAGGTTGGGATGGCATCTCCACGATCTCAGAAATGAGTGTGATGCACAAGCTGCACGGGCAGCATCCCGCAGTGGTAATAGGGCATGAATATGTCCACGGATATCCTGTATACAAAAGAACGGGAGATCAATTATAGGGGTTATAAAAGAAATTTATAAACTGATTGCAAAAACTTACTATATTACAAATCTATATTATATTATTAAAACAAGATGCAAATAAATCACTGCATTCATCCACATAGGCCAAATTATAACGGTTCAGATTTAAGAATAACATAGTAGTACATATGACAAACAGGTATCCATATTCGAAACGACCAGGCTGCCACGTCAGTTAGGAAAACAAGGAGTAATTCGGGATCGAACATACCATACGTGCGCATTTACTTTTATCCATAGTACAAATTAGGAAAACCGCATATCCATTTCTATCGGCTCCACAAGCCTGACATGATGGTGAATTTGAAGTCATCATTCAATGAAGTCATCATGGTAGAATATCTAGTTAAGCAATTTGGGCAGTCTTTTCTTGCGTTTAAAAAATGCAATAAAATAAAATTTTCTTAACAAAGGGCTTAGGCAAATCCTATGTCCATATCGACCATCTCGACAAGCCAGACATTGTGAACTTCAACTCTATGATGAAACATTGCACTATATAGAATATTGTCTAAATCATTTTCAGGGCCCTTTTCTAGCGTTTTTCTTCGAAACATTGCACTATATAGAATATGATTTGCCTAACATGGTAACACGGGAAGAAGTCCAATCAATGATTTCATAGGAGATGTCTTGCAAAAAACATTCATCCACATAGGCCAAATTATTTGGTCCAAATTATAACGGTTCTTATTTAGGATTAACATAGTAGTACATATGACAAATAGGTATCCATATTCGAAACGACCAGGCTACCACGTCACTTTGCAAAACAAGGAGCCATTCGAATGGACAAACCACATATCCATTTCTACCGGTTCAGCAAGCCAGACATGACGGTGGATTTGAAGTGATCATTCAATGGACTCATCATGGTAGAATATCTAATTAATCATTTTGGGAAATATTTTCTTGTGTTTTAAAAATCCAATAAGGAATAAAATATGCTTAACATAGGGCTTAGGCAAACCATATGTCCATATCGACCATCACGACAAGCAAGACGCCATGGCGAACTTCAATTCTGTGATGAATTCCATCATGGAATGTGGTCTAATTAATCATTTTCTGAGCCCTTTTCTAGTGGTTTTCTTCAAAACATTACACTCTATATAATATAATTTGCCTAACATAGTAACATGGGAACAAGTCCAATTAACAATGTCTTGCAAAGAAAAGTGCCAAGTGTGTTCTCTCATTTTGTAGTGTATTCTTGGAGAAAAACCAGAGGAAGAAGATAGAGTTCCTTTGGTTTCTGTGTATACCAGGCAAACTCTGAAATGTTTCCATTGGACCACAAGGTATGGCTAGGGCACAAAATGTAGCGGTATAGTTGCTTATATATTGCATATGTTGGAGATTCAGATACCAGAGAAATCATCACACTTCTAATAAATCTACAAAATAACACACATCACATATTTTGGTGGTTCAAAATTATAGATATAATTTTTAGATTTATAGAAAGAGAAAATCATTGTTTATCGCTTGTGAGGCGAAATTATAAGGTTTATTATGGTGGGGCAAGACTACGATCCAGTTTATACCTCTGGAAGGTCCGGTATAACTCCGCCATCTTGAACTATCATCTTGTTGGCAGGGTGATCCGTCTTGTTTGCAGACATCTGGGGTACATCAGAGCCATGATAAGAGTACAAAAACAGTGGGATACAGCACAAGCAAACAGATCATAGTACAAAAAAACAGCGGAAACGTTGCTGCAGAATTAGACCTATCTATGAGTTAATCAGCTTGCTACATGCTCCTAAACTGAGGCTAAGATCTAAACAGGGTTGGAAAACTAAGCCTAAGATGCAGAGGGGAGCAGGAGGCGTGCGGTCTTGGGTTTCCCCTGCCGGCCGCGGATCCTGCATCTGCATGGCTGGATGCCTGAGATGGGGACAAGGGCGAAGGTCTCACAGCCTTTCTGCGGTGCAGTCGTCCGAGGAGACCGTGCGGCGCCGGCGCCGGCGATCGATGACATCGAGGCCGGCTGGCCGATGTTAGAGATAGAGCCGTGGAGGAGCACGCGGTTGCAGCTTGAGCCAAATTGGTTGGGCCAGACAGATAGATGGGCTGCGGGCCTACTCATGCAAGCCAGAGAGGCACGACACAATGGCAACAAATTACTCCCTCCGTTCCCAAATAATTGTCTTTCTAGCCATTTCAAATAGACTACAACATACGGATGCATGTAGACATGTTTTAGAGTGTAGATTCACTCATTTTGCTCCGTATGTAGTCACTTGTTGAAATCTCTAGAAAGACAATTATTTAGGAACGGCGGGAGTACTTTTTAAGGCCTAAACAAAGTAACTTTTTTTTTCAAAAACAGGAGTGTCCATAATAAGTATAATCATAGGCTTATGGAAAAAAAATGCTACAGACTGGGTCCACGGATAAATCCCCCCGTGATTTCAAACTAATCTCTCATAATTTTATACCAACTGCCCCATCATGTACTACTCCCCTCTAGGGTTTTTTTGTGAACACCTTTGAAAAACTACACATCTAGAGTTTTCTACTCACGCAGCGACCCCTCGGCGAGGCCACCATACAGGCGCCTGATCATAACTCTCCTCGAATTAGGGGGCGGAGTAAACTACGCAGGCAGACCTCTTATGATGGGTGCACAATGTCTTCTGTGGGCGCGACGTTTTTAGGGCTTGATGGCGAGCAAAGGATAGTCGTCGTGGCTGGAACAGGTGGATCCTAGTCGGGAAATAGGGAAGACTTGGATGATCTTCTCGGAAGGTTGCACCGTGAGGGAGAAGTGGACGAGATAATTAATCTTGAGGAGTATTTGAAGATTTGAAGGTGGAAGCTAGATGAACTGTGTGGAAGCCGGCAAAGAACATGACATTTAGAGCCATGGAAAACCCATTTTACGTAAAATTTCAATGTGTTAGGGATTGGCAGAGAGCAATGGAAGAGGGTCCATGGTTATTCTGTGATTGGCCGGTGCTTCTGAAGGAGTATGAAGGCTTTTCTATGATAGATATGGGTGATATGAACTCCATAGATGTGTTTGTAAGAGCGATGAAAGTTAATGATGGTTTGATCAACAAAGCAGTAGCCAAAATGATGGGCGACAAAGTAGGTGAATTTGTATCTCTTGCTTTGAGAAACTTCATTTGAGATTGTATGAGATCAAGGGTTTGGCTCAAGATGGATAAACCTCTAATCAAATTTTTCTATGTGAAACTATAGAGCGGAAAACCACGCAAGACATATCGGGTTATGTATGAGAAGATCCTTCAGTTTTATGAGACTTGTAGAAGACATAAGTCTTCTGAATGCGGTGACGAAATCTGGGTTATTTTCTGATGATGACCAATTTAAAAGCCAGAGGTGAGGCGAGGAAGGATAGAGGTAGAGGACAGGTGAGTGCTGGTGGAAGAGCTGCAAACACTGAGGAATTTTCTAATGATATGATTACAACAATATGGGCACAAGCCCTAAAAACAGTAAAAATTTGATGGTTCACCCAAAATCACGCAAGTGGCTTCCGCTGGGATCAAGTGGGAACCTCCCTCCGCTCAGACTTCACTAGGGGGCTCTAGTGTGGCCAAGATCATCAATTTTTTACAAAATGATCATGAGGACCCAGTGGCATCGTTGTTGGCTTTGCAAGAGAAGAAAAGATATGGAAAGAACTAGGATGGTTTGACATTGTAGCCCAAATTTAGGTCAGTGGGCTTTGGAATGGAGTCTGTCTAATCGAAGTGAAAATAGTAAGTTGGAACTACCGAGGGTTGGGTAATCCTCGACAGTTTGATCACTCCTAGGGCTTGAGGCGTATGAAATCAGATGTGCTTATTTTGTCCAAAGAACATCTGAGTACTACTAGGGTGGAAAAAATGAGTAGGAATCTTTGTTTCGATGAGATGATTATCTTTCTCTAGCGAAAATATATGAAGGTGTCGTCTAAGGAAATTCACTGGAACTACCTGGACATTCGCATTAATGAAGCCAGTGGTGCTGGATGACGCATTACTGGAATATATGGAGAGCCAAGTGGTGACAGGAATTACCTTATTTGGTGTTATCTTTGCCCCTTAAATGTTATGGTTGATTACCATGCATTGTTCTTGGAGATTTTGATGAGATTCTTATGGGTAACAAGAAAGAAGGGGTGCTTTTAGACCACAAATATGTATGCAAGCCTTTCGTTATGTCCTGATAGACTGCAATCTCTTAGATATGGGATTTGTCGGAGACATATTTACATGGAGAAGGTGTCATATACGAGAGAGATTGGACCACACAGTTTGTGACCGAAGGTGGAGTAATTTGTTTCCTATTGTTGGTGTTGTGCATGAGGACTTCACGAACTATGATGACGGACAATCATTGTTAACTGCGATTATATCTCTAATGTAAATGCTATCACACCAAATAGAAAAATATTTTTAAGTAAAGCGAATGCTTGAAGAGACGGTTGATGAGGTGGTCGAGGCTTCTTAGCAAGCCACAAGTCTCACCCAGGAGGCCTCGCCCAGTATGTGTAGGCAGTCCATGAGGCCCTCCATGCATGGGGCATGCATGTATTAAAAGACCATCAACGTCAAATATGGGCTCTCCGGGACAAAGTGTTGATATGGTAACGGCTGGTCCATTGTAAGACTACGAAAATATGAAACAACAGGAAATCCGTATCAAAATTGAGCAAATTCAAGAGAAAGAAGAGGTGAAATGGATACAACATGCATAGTCATGTAGAGTGGATAAAACAAGGCGATCAAAATACTTCATTTTTTCATAGTTTTGCCGCTATGCACAAAAATTTACATATGATTACACGGTTAAAAGATGACAATGACAACTTGATCGAGGGATAAGAATAGCTGTTGTCCCACATTAAGTCCTACTTACAATACTTGTTCTCTAGTGAAGTTATGGATCCTTCTAAGGAGGTTATTAACAAAGTGAAGCCATGTGTTACCGCAACATCTATGAAGCTCTATGTGCTCCTTACTCTCGCGGTGAAGTTAAAAAATACCTCTTAGATATTGGCAACCTCAAGGCTCCTGGTCTGGACGGTCTTCATGCTATTTTGTTCAAAAGGTATTGGCCATTGTTGGGTGGAGAGCTTACCGATGAAGTCATGAGAGCTCTTAACTTGAAGTTAGTTCCAGAAGATTGGAACAACACGATCATTGCTTTAATTACGAATTCAACCACCCTGAGAATGTAACACAATATAGTCTTATATCGGTCTTTATAACGTTCTCTATAAGGTTATTTCTAAGGTTCTGGCATGCAGACTTAATATTATATTACAAGAGATAGAGTCATCCAATCAAAGTGCTTTCTTCCCCGGTCGGCTGATAACGGATAACAAACTAGTGGTGTATCGACCTTACCATACAATGAAGTAAAAGAGGAATGGAAAGTATGGCATGTGTGCTATCAATCTTGGCATGCTCAAGGCGTAAAATAGGGTGGAATGGAGTTTTCTTAAGATGTTGAATTGGCGTGGATTTTCTCCCGTGTGGATAAATATGATCATGTCTCGTATATCTTGTATTAATTACCAAATTCGCTTCAACAAGGATGAAACATAAATGTTTACCCGGCTAGGGGTCTTCTCCAAGGAAGCCCCTTGTCATCGGTACCTATTTTTACTACTGTACATTATTCAAATGCATGCAGAGAAACCTTACAGGGTTTGAGTGTGCCGGACTGCCCCATCTATTGCACATCTGTTATTTTCTGATAACTCTCTCATACTGATGAAGGTTGATGTTGAAAATGATAGGACTCTGAGAAATATTCTCCAAGCCTATAGTGCAATGCCATGTCAAAGTGTTAGTGATTCAAAATCAAGCATTTTTTCCAACCCGTGTAATTCGATTGATTCTGAGGTGGAGGTATGCTCAATTCTTAACATTATGATTGAAGCAATAATTGATAAGTATTTAGGCCTCCAACCTCTGTTTGGAGTCTAGAGATATGACAGTTTCCAGCATTTGATTGTCGGAGTGTGTAAAAGTTTGGAAGGATACAAGGAGAGGATGCTCTCTTATGGAGGAAATGAGACTCTTCTCAAGGCAGTGGCACAAGAAATCACAACTTATGACATGTCTATCTTCAAGCTTCCTAAATAGATAACAAATATATCACATACGCTATATGACCCGTTACTAGCGGGGAGACGAGGATGGCAATAAGTATATGCACTGGTTTGCATGGTGGAAGGTGTATTCTTAAGAAAGTGGAGGCATAGATTTAAGAGAGTTAAAAAGTTCTAATTTTTAAAAGATGGTGTTTTGTCATCAAGGACGCTTGGGCGAATAAAGCCACAGGATCAACGACCTTTGATCCTCCCACCGTTGGAAGCGATCGGTAATAAACTGCTATGTGAAGCGAACCTTCAGCTTCAAGGATGTCTAGAAAATTCACCTGGGTGCCCCGTACCCACTACGCAACTTAGAACAGGCGGGATGCAAACGCAACCCACTGGACCAAGCACAAGCGCCAAACCAGACATACGCACCACCTTAATGCCCCACATGGGTCCGGGATTGAGGTCATCTGCCAGGCGGATGGAGGTGCCAACGACATCACCCTGGGTGGCTGCACCTCCATGCCAGGCCTCAACGTCGAGGTCATCTGCCAGGCGGATGGAGGTGCCAACGATGCAAAGAAGGTGAACAAGCTATATGTCTACAGGACACTCGCCGGCCCGAGGGATGATGCCCCTGGATTCATCTTGGCACTGTAAATTACTTGTACCGTTGTAGTTGGTGGGTTTTCCTAGCCTTGCTATTTGTGTGAACTTAATTCGGTGCTGTCGCACTTTTATGCTACGTCTGCTACTCTGAAGAGGGCACCAGTTCTGTAAATTTGGTTAGTCTTTTGAACTACAAATCTTAGCCCGGGCTGTGACCAACACAACATAATATATGGATCTAGGCCTTATTTCCAAGGTTGCACTGCAGCTGCAGTATAGCTGAACTGTTTGTGAAGCAACGTGCTGATCTGTTACTGTGTGCTTGGTTACGGAACTAAGTGGAACGGAATGTTATGGTTTCATCTCGGGGTTTGCTTCGAGGCAATGAAGAGAGAATGAAACGGTTTCATCGCAATGTTCTTAACGATGGTTTTTCTATTTCACATGGTCTGAAATTTTTGGTGGGCAGCGGAAGGAAGAAGAGGTGTGGGAGGTACGGGGACTGCAGCCTTAATAGTACAATGGATGTGTGCATCGCTTGATGCAATGTTGAGGGTAATCTTCCTTTCTAAAAGAAAAACATGGACTGCAGCCGTTGGATTTGCATCACATGGCAACCGATGACAAATAGGTGATCCCATTTTGACGACGATAGATTGTAGGGCTGCCACGCTATACAATGTCCAGAGTGGGCAATGCAGAAACAAAACAACATAACCGACCTGAAAATCCAGAGGTGTTGGCGTCGTGCCCTTCAGGCCTTGTACAATGCAAGGTGCATGCCTAAAATAATAAACTGTTTTTTCTTAGAGCAACTCTAATGGGCCAACCCAAACGGACGGCGAATTTGTCTGTTTTTTGTTCATTTGGGTTGGTCGTCCGCCCGACGTCCGCCCTGTTTTAGATTTGGATTGGTAGTGCGTCCAACGCGCCGACCCATTTCATGTCCGCAATCAACATTTAAAAAAAGGCTCGCGGCCGATCATGCCAGTGACCATGTCTCATGCCGGCATCATGCCAGCGCCGGCATACAATGCCGGCTTCAAAAAATAACACCACAGTTCATGCTGGCGCACTCGCCAACCGGCCGACATACATGTCATCACACAAAAAAGGGTGGGACTTGAGTTCGACCGCGCCATCACGGTCCCGTGGTCATGCCAGCACACCTGCCGGCATACAAAAAAGATGGCGCTTGCCGCCATAGATCAAACGTCGTCGAACTTGAGCATGTCGGCCTGTATCTTCTCGAACCACGGCCTCTTCCTTGGGGACACGGTGTTGAGATCCACCTTCATGATCTCCACCTGGTCATCATGCTTGTGAAAGCCACTTCTTTCGCCTTGGTCTTGGCGTTGGCG
The DNA here is from genome assembly GCA_021605205.1 of Aegilops longissima. Classification (NCBI taxonomy): domain Eukaryota; kingdom Viridiplantae; phylum Streptophyta; class Magnoliopsida; order Poales; family Poaceae; genus Aegilops; species Aegilops longissima. Next base: position 495,466,439 of record CM038680.1, read on the forward strand.
GCCTTGATCTCTAGCATCTTGGTTTGCTTCTCCGCCTCCATCTCAAGCATCCGTGCTTGCTTCTCCGCCTTCATGTGAAGCCTCCTCCTTTGGATCTTCATGAAGGCGTTCATTTGCTCTTCCCTTTCTTACCGGCGCTTCTCCTCCCTTGAAATGCCTACAAATGTATTTCATGCAAGCATATTGGCAAAACGGTATGCAAACGAACACGCAAGTATAAACTTGATGACACAAAAAGAGGGCGGCTTGCTAGCATACCATGTCTTGCATGCCCATGCCACTCACGGGGCGGGCCTTGACGCTCTCAAGAGTGGCACAAAACTTGTTGCACTCTTGTTGAATGCCCTCCATCCCTTCGAAATGGACACCCACCCGCGCGTGCTTACTATTTGGTACAGCGGTAACTTCTTGCGCTCATGGAACTCATGGTGGACACGAATCCAAAAAGTTGAATGCTTTTGTTCGGCGCCCGTCTTGGGGTCTTGCTCAATGTCTCTCCAACACTCGCAAAGAAGCTTGTCCTTGGCTGCCGTGTATGCCTTGATCCGCTTGCTCTTGCGCTTCGGCTTCGGCCCGGCGGCTTGGTTGGCGAGCTCGTCCTCGAACAAAGGCTTCCCTTCGATGTCGCACTCATCCTCTTCCTCTAGCCGTAGTCCTCCGGAAACTCATGGTCGAGAGGGAAGCCGTCCAGGTCCAGGCTGACTTGATCACGCATGAAGGCCGCCTGATCTTCATTGTAGCTAGCGGACGGCCTAAACGCCCCTCGGCCGTCCTGGCTTTGTGTCTAGTCGGGATCGAAGCCAGCGGCCTGCGCACCACCCTCAAAGATCATGTTTTGCATGTAGTCGTCGTCGCCGGCGGCCGACATTCCGTCGAACAGGTTGCGTGCGCCTGGCAGATGGTCGGCTAGCGTCTGCCGCGCGCATTTCCTCGCGCCTCCGGCTGACAAGCCACCGGCCACCGGTGTGGCTTTGAGGTCGATGGGCACGGGCGTGGGCGTGGAAGGCGCGACCACACTCACGTCGGGCGAGCACTCCCCGTAGAGGCGGTATGCCTGCGGGTAGACGTGGAAGCGGGGACCGGGGTGCAAACCGACGCGCGGGGCGAGTCGGGCAGCACCGTCCGAGGGAAGGCGGATGAGCTGGTGCTGGTCGTGGCAGCCATGGCGGCATTGACGAGGCCGTGCTGGCTAGGGTTTAACCCCATCATGTAGAGTGCCTCCCTCGAGGCCGCCGCGATGGCTTTATCCCTCGCGTCCGCCGCGTGCCTCCGGTCCTTCCTCTTGGCCGACTCCTTTGCCCGTTGTTGAGCGTCGGCCTTCTTCGCTTGGGCGCGGCAGTCTTGAGGGGGGCCTTTGCCGGACGAGGCGAGGCCGGCGGCGGCCTCGATGTCGTCGTCCATGGCGGGGGTGGGGCGGGAGCGCGTGGGGGCGGGAGGGGTTTTTGGGTGGAATGGAGGGAAAATGGTGGAGGCTGCCACCGACCAGCGGGCGCGGGTAGAGGAGTAGGCGCGCGCGCGTCCGTCTAGTGCCCGCACCGACGCAAATCCGGCTCAAAAATGGGCCGAAAATGGGTCGGCAGGCGGACGCCAAACGAAAACGCGTGTGTTTGGGTCAGCGCGTTGGGCCGACTGTTGTGCCGACCCATACGGACGCCAGCGGACGAAATGGGTCGCACCGTTGGAGTTGCTCTTAAGCACCGGTGTTCATTTCTAGAAGGTGAAAGCTTAATTAGTCACCTTTTCTACAGACATAAGCACCGTTGCTTAAGAAAAAAATCAGTTTATTTTACTAAACACGTCCTCTAAACACCTTGCATTGTACAAGGTCTAGCAATCTGTACAAACAAAGCTAATCAAACGGATGACATGGCTAATCAAAGAGTGGATCTCGGGAAGCTCGAGATCAGGAACTGCCCCGCTTGGCGACACAGCGCTTCTTGCAGGCATGCGCAGGGACGAGGCGATGCACTTGCTCTGGATGGTCGTCACCCTGGGCGGCTACATGCCCCTCGGAGCAAATATGCCAGGCCACAACATCGAGGTCATCGGCGAGGCGGGTGGAGGCGCCAGCGATGCAAACAAGGTGGAGAAGCTGTATGTCTACAGGATACTCGCCGGCCCGAGGGGTGATTGGATTTTTGTTAATTTGGCTTTTAGTTTTGTACCGTGGCTTCACCGCTGAAGAATCTGCACTTAGCATGTTGGTGGAAGCAGTGTATGATCTTTGTTAGTGATCAGAGAATGAGTCGTCAGTTTTTCCGTAGAATGTGGCGTAAAAAATTATATTTTTGAGTAACCGTGGTGTAACTAAACTGTAACATGTGCAACCTGTGCGTTGCACAAGGCCTCTAAGGGCATGTACTGATTGATAAGACAATCTTATCTTAATTGTGCCACGTAATCTAGAGATGACAAAGAAAAATGATGTACAATGAGTAGTCTCTTAATCTTATCTCTAGTTTCGCAAAATATGGTGAGAGATTTGTTGCTAAGAAATCATCTCTTAAATAAGAGAAGGCAAATCATTTTCTCTGATTTTTCTTTCCTCCACCTCATCGTTTGTCCTATGTGGCACTGCTAAGATAGCGCCAGTGTACATGCCCTATGTCCTAGGGCCCTCGTTTAGGTACATACAATAAATGCTTACCCTCTATGATCCGAAAAAAGAGTATCATGGCTTTAGTTTAAATTTAATCTAAAGTTGAACGAAAGCCACACATATTTTTTGGATCGGAGGAAGTAGTAGGTACATACAATGAATACTTAATATTGAACAAGCACTTATCAATGCAATATAACAAGCGGTCAAATATCCAATAATGTAAACTGAAACCTAAAACGCGAACAAGCAATGATCCATGATGATAGGAATGAAGGAGCCAGACACCTATTTCGAAAACAAATTGAAATGAGTCTCCCAACTACACGAGCATGATTGAGGGGGATCATCCATTGGGCGAGCTTTAGTAGTTAGGCAATGACTAAAGTGCTTCACTATACACACACACACACACACACACACACACACACACATAATTAAGTTCATAGAATGTCCTAAGTGGTTGCACCTTTGAGGTTCTTCTAACTGGTTTGAGATTTGCGTGTCTACTCCGGATTGTCTTCTTTAATGAGTGTGAGTCATCATATCCAAGGCCAATCTCATTTTATTGCTCCTTGACGTTAGAGCGGACTCATAGACCAAAAAAACAGGATGACGACCTCAGACCAAATAGGGAAGGTGTGTGTGTGCGCGTTGAATATCTAAACAAAATAGAAGACGGAATTTGTAATAGAAAGCTCACACTATAAATAAATTTTACTTAAGATGCCAGTCTCTATTTGGTGAATGCTTTACAGGTTGTACTAAAAGGGACTAATGTTATTTTGAGTACCAAATACATATCGTATGCACATCATCAACATATTATTGAACCCACATTAATATGCTCCACATGTTTAACCCAAAAATGAATAAACCAGCTTGCCAATTATTAGGTACCAAATTCAGCGTAAACATCTCGTGTACTCCAGATTCTCCTATTTGCATATATGTAATCGTAAAGTTCATTATCAAGATATATGTGTATATCACAAACTTATTAAAATAGTTAACAACACACATTTATATATACGCTACATCAATAAAAGATTCACAAATTAATCCAAAAAAAATTCATTTCTTATTTGATCACATTGAAGTTGATTTAAACATGTTTTAAGGTGTATTTTATTGAGAATTTTTTATTAAAAAACATTTAAATTTACACAAATAATTAGATATTTTTGTGAGTTGGAGAAATGACCTATAAACAAGTATTAAAATTTTATTATAAATATTGATATTTATTTGACTCGCACCGGGGCACAGTATTTGTTGGACCGGCCCTGAATTCTTGTACCCGAACATGACTTGAACATGTTGCAATATAATTCCATTTTGTACAAATGAATAATGTCATAGCATGTATGTTGTGAGGTCAGATCTTCATTTTAGAAGGTCAAACTTTATTAACTCAGCGCAATGCTTACTAGATGGGTGATCTTTACATCTCGCTATGCAATGTCATAGCATGTATGTTGTGAGGTTAGATATTGCCTTTAGAAGGCCATCATGCCTAAGGCATAACTTTATTAATTTAACGCAATGCTTACCACATGTATATGCGCGCTTTGCTGCGCCGTGAATTAATTACTGCGATGATCTATCTACACGTGGAAAAAACTGTTGGAGATCCATCAGTCGTCTATCCAATGCGGAAGGAGTTATGTTGTAGTAATAATCAATTTCTTGTACTGATCTTTTTTATTTTAAAAAGAAGAAGCAATAGGCTATGCACAAGGTCATTTGTTTTCTGAGAAAATAAAACACTATTCACAAAGACTATTGTATCAGGGATCGAGGAGTTGTAGCTATCCTAGGCAGATGTTTATTTTTAGTTTTTACAACAATCGTTTTTTTGTGTTTAGTTGATGCCTCAAGTTTTAGCTTCTCTCAGATTTGTGGACAGAACAAGTGTTTTGTTTTTATGATATATATATATATATATATATATATATATATATATATATATATATATATATATATATATATATATATATATATATATATATATATATATATATACGTACAATGTGTAGTATCGTAAAATACCAGCAAACGAAAAAGAATTAAAATGGAAACACAAAATTAAATGAAAAAGAAATCATAAAACTAAAAACCCCCCAAACCTTATAGTACCAGTTGGTCTTACCAACTGGTACTAAAGGGCTCCAGGCCCCCGGAGCTGGCTCATGCCACGTGGTTGCCCTTTAGCACCGGTTCGTGCTGAACTGGTACTAAAGGAGGGGGGGGGGGCTTTAGTGCCCACACTTTAGTGCCGATTATGGAACCGGCACTAAAGGGCCTTACGAACCGGTGCTATTGCCCGGTACTGCACTAGTGAGTTATGTTAAATTTTTTGGGGCCTTGCAGTCGGTGCCATGCTGTTGAAAGTGACTAATCATGTAAAATTATAACGTTTGTGATGAGTTGTTTCTTAAATAAATAGCGCTATTTATTTACTACAAGCAAGGAGAAATACAATACGGGTCAGGAATGCAATTGAAACATGTCATTTCAGGAACTGCAAAAACTAAAATAGTAGTAATTAAGAATATGATTATATATATATATATATATATATATATATATATATATATATATATATATATATATATATATATATATATATAGTGATGCTATTCATCACCCAGGGTGCAGAATAACTTATTCTTCATCCGAGGTAATCTTACGATCATTTCATAATTAAATTACGTTTGGAATTCAAATAGTTACATTCCTATTCATTCACTACGTAATATTTGACATAAGAAAATAAAAATATAGGTCATAAGACAAGAAATTTTGCAGTTTATGTGTATTTTACACTATGTTTTTACGTTTGTAATTTTACATAACATAAAATATTTTTACGCCGATTATATATTTTCTTACGGTCTCTTTTATGTCTAAAATAAGACAAAACTTACTGAAAACGTAAAATTATGATGTATTGATGGTAAAATAGAGGGGTGAAGAATAACTATTCCTCACCCAAAGTGAAGAATAGACAATCCCTATATATATATATATATATATATATATATATATATATATATATATATATATATATATATATTTGTAGTAGAACCAATCATGCATATATATATCATCAATGTCTCACAAACCACCATATTAATTAATTCACACATACACACATGTATAGTTATATACAATTTCTCCTACATATGCATGTTGCCTTCGGAGCCAGTGGCATTAGCCTAATTGGCGCCTTCGGAGCACGATGACAATTGGAAGTGGTTTTCATGGGGGCGGTAGCGGGTAATAGTATTCTCCCTTCGGATTTATGACCTGGTCGAGCAAAAATACCGCTATTTCCTCTTGAAGTGCTTCTACGTGCTCCGTTTCTAGGAGCTTGTCTCGCACCTCTTTGAACTGTTAAGAAGGAGATCAATATGCATGTGTATTAGTTGTGTGACTAGATATCGATAATGGTGTAAAAATTGTGAATAGTGTTCTGACAAGCATACCCATTCATGTCTTTGAGATCTGCTCCTTTCGGACTTCATCATGCGAATTTTCTCGCAAACGCAGAATGCACACAGATCAGTCCCCTGCGCCTGCTTCAGGGCCTTTACGAGAATGGAATTTGATCAGATAATAATTAATCAAGCATGATAATTAAAGAGATGGCAGCTAGCTAGCTAGCTAGTACTATAATTACTTACCTTGGGTGAAACCATTTAAGCTTTTTTTCCATTACGCCTTCCGTGACGCTGATGAACCTTGCCCAAGCCCTGCCCACCGACAAAGAAAATGAATAAAGGGGTTATTAAATAGTTCATATCATGAAATGACGAACTAAATAGGCCCAGATATATAGTTAATAATGATTGAAATTACCTGTTGACTATCCCAAACAAGATGTTATAGTCAGTATTTGCTTTGAGTAGTGAGTCCAGATTTCAACTGTTCGGCGTCAACTTTAATGATACACAAGATCCGTGAAATCTGCATGCACACACGTTTGCATGTCTTAATTAAGCGGGCATATGTAAGCAAAAACATGTAGCTAGCTAGTAGGCAAAAACAGAGAATTTGTAGTACAAGACAGTGTGACTCACTGGAAGTTGTAAGGAAGTAATATATCTTCATTGTATTTGAGGCGCTTCAAGAACTCTAGCATGTTGTCCTCTACGGCCGTTTCATGATGTGGATTTATTAGCCATGTGTATTCATTAACGGTGTTTGGGTCAATGAACCCAATGCCAAAGCGTCCACCTTTTCTCATTTCATACATCTTCATCCTGCATAATACCACATAAAAGAATATAGTGAGGATAATTACATGTAATGATTGATCAAAAGGATCACTACAGCTAGCTTGAGACTTAAATTACAGAAAGAAATCACTTACGAGACAATAGCAACCGATTTATAGATTTGTCGAGTGCGTCTTGATTGTATAACTGAAACAGTTCAGAATACTCAGCGGACAGAGCTTTCTCATGGAAGTAATGCTCCTCCTTGACATTCACCATGAGGACAATCGATTGGAAATCTTGGTAATGTTCATGTACCATTGATGCAATTCATACATTCTCGTTGGGAGGTTCTTGACCTTATGCAGCTCGACCAAAGGTTGGCCCCGGACATATTTCTGTTTTATTTCATCCTCTGTAAGCACAGGCATGGGCTCGATCTCGAGGAGTTGTCCAACAGTGATGTTGAGAACTTCAGCCTGCATTATATGGTCCTTGGTTATTACCACATTGCCCACCTCGGGAACGTAAACTGTTTGCCCACAATAATATTGGGTGCGCGTACTGTCACGTGTTGTTGGCACAACAAGCGAGGGGATCGATTGCGCCGCCTGTTCTCCCAGCTGGGGAATGGTTTTCCCGCATTTTTTGACAGCTGCTTGTTGTTTGCTCGATCCCGAGCTCGCCTCTTTACGTAGACGTGCTCGATTTAACTTCCTGATGTGGCTCTCATAGCCTGTGTCAACAGGCTTGGGAGCTGGTGGTTGAGCCATACAAATGAAGTGGTCAATCGTTTCCTCAGGCACTTTCTCCTTGGTGGCGGTGGCGGTTTCGGTGCAAAATGGGCTTCCACCTCGGCCTTGATATGGCTGCGTTTTCCTCCTCGGACTTGTCATAAGGCCTCTGCGGAAGAGGCGTGAGGCTTGGACCATATTTATATCGCTTGCCTTCGCTTTGTACTTCTGTACTACCTCGACTCGTGCCGCTCGCACCATAGCTGCAGGGGTGTCTCTTCTGCGATTCTTGAGGCGGCGGAGGCAGTGGACGGGCTGAGTTGGGCGAGGAGGAGTGGCTGAAGCTGTGCGGACTTGGAGGAGGAGGCCTGAGGTTGTGCGGACTTGGAGGAGGAGGGCGTCGGCGCTGTGGCGGACTTGGAGGAGGAGGTGGCGGACACTTTGCGGACTTGGAGGAGGTGGCTGACACTTTGCGGACTTGGTGGACTTGCAGGAGCGGGAGTCTGCTGACTCGGCGGCGGACTTGACGAGGAGTCGGCTGGCGCGGTGTCGGTGGCCTTGAAGATGATGCAATCCTTTTTCCATAGGATGATCGATGTTTGGCCTCTTCGAGAAAGTGCTCGTCGTCACCTCCAGGAATGTCAAGCTGTAGCTCCGAATATGGGTCCACCACCTCATCAACCAAGACACGAGCATAGCCCGCTGGAATCGGGTTGCAATGGAAGGTTGCCTCGGGGGGATTTGTAAAAGCAACGGCGTCCGCCACCTTCATGGATATGTTCTTCATTTTGACATGTAGCTCGCAGTTAGTGTTCTCCGTGATGTCATCCACGGGGTATCTATCCAGCATTGCGTCGTCCGGGGCGGAACCCACGCTGCTTCTCGGCATGGATGGGGCGGTGCTATCCAATGCTGGATCATTCGCTAGCTGCTGCAGCTGCTGAGACCCCCTTTGCTGGGTAAGTGAGTCGATCTGCTCCTACTGCCGCTGGAATTTGACTGCCATTTCCGCTTGACTTGCTTCTAGGCCTTGAAGGCGTTCATAGTCCTGCTTCCTCTGCTCCTCCTCCATCTTCCTCTTCTTCTCCTCCGCAATCTTCTTTCTCGCACGGGTTACGTAGTCGGTGTTCGATGATGAAAACCCTCATACCACGGAATAGCGCCCTTGCCTCGTGTTCTTCCCGGTGTTCAGGATTTCCAGGGGCACGAGTAAGCTCGTCGTTCTCTCTGTTGGGCTGGAACACCCCGATCGTGCCTCTTCTATTGCAACAAGTATCACATCGTCGGCTCCCTTGGACTTGCCTCGTCGAAACATTGCTGTCTTGGGTCCAACTCCCCCCCATGCGCATAGAACCAAGTCCTGCACCTGGGGGGCAGCTCTTAGTAACCGGAGTGACACATGCATCCTCCATCTCTTTCTCAGACTTATCCCACTTAGGCATTGCCACCGCGCAGGCACAGGCCCCACTTATGGAACTTATCCTTTTTTGGCATTCTTCTTGTTTATTCTCGACCGTTCCTTAGCTAATTCTGAATCCTTGAATTTCACGAAATCGTCCCAATGAGCACGTTGGTTCTCTAGTGTTCCCTCGAATACCGGAGTCTTCCTTCCTCCTTGGCGTACTTGTCCCATTCACGATTCTTGTGGTTCTTGAATGCAACCGCCATCTTCCTAAGAGCAGCGTCCTTGACTTTCTGCACATCTGCTTCGTGAAATGATCGGTAGGGTGAAATGTTCCATGAGAGTATCCCAAAGCAGATCTTTTTGTCTTTTGTCGACAAAAGTAACATCCGGGCGTGGAGCAGCGTCCTTTTGTCTTTGTCTTTTGTCTTTGCTGGCTCTCTCCATTCTTGAAGGGAGATCGGAGTTGGTCCTTCACAACAACTCCGCACCGACGAACGAACTTGTCCGCAATCTTCTTAGGCGCTAATGGTTCGCCATTAGGTCTGATTGCCTCGATATTGTACTTCGCCCTCCTTCAACTTTTTGTTCGGGCCTCGTTTAGTCCTTTTGCTCAAGATTTGCTCGATCCGGATGGCTGAAAGAATAAAGATCGATTCGTTAATATATCTTCAAGTCATTTAAAACATGTGATGATCACCAGATGCCCGCTTATATAAATATATATACCTCGCGGTCTTTGTTGTTTCAAGATCAACATTTTCTTCGTCATCATCATAATCATAATTCATGACTTCATCAATTCGGTCGTCGCGATCGAATATCATATCACCCTCTCCGGTGTTGTTTAGAAATTCGAAGCCGTCATAATCTTCTTCATTCTGATCATCATCTGGCCCGTGAGGATGGCGTATCATATCGAACATGGCCTGTTCTCCCTCTCTGCCGGTATTGTCCGCCATAGCTTTTATTTAACTAATCCAAAAGAAATATAAAACAATTTAGTATTCAAATTACATCGTCTCGAATAATAGATATAATCTCGAATACATCGTCTTGAATAATAGATATAATCTCGAAAACATCGTCTGGAATAATAGATATAGTCTCGAATACATCGTCTCGAATAATAGATATAATCTCGAGTACATCGCCTCGAATAATAGATATAATATCGAATACATCACTGGCTAGGTAGCTAATAAAGATCGAATACTACAGAAGAATCTAGGACACTCGCGGTTCTGCGACGCGGCGGTGGACACCCAAAGAGAAGGAACCCTCACGGGATCATAGCTGAAGTGAGATCCTCAAGAAACTGCCAAGTATTGGAGAACCTGCCGCCTCTAACGCAACCATGTAGCGATGGGCGTGCTCGTCCTCCTCCACGACACGGCGACGTACCATCTCCGGCTGGGCAGCTCCTCCGCGACAGAAACTGGCCCACGCTGAACGCCACCAAACGAGATCAAGGTCGACAGCGGGACCCGGGCCGGGTTCCTCATCAAGCGGCGCGCCCTCGAGCAGCACCTCCCAGTGCCAGCCAGCGGAGCCCAGTCCGGACATGGGTTAGCGGACGTCGTCGCGGACGTGACGGCGAGGATCTGGTCGGGCATCGTCGAGAACAAATACTAGCTATATGCCCATAAAAAGTAACATTTTTTAATGATTGGATTTTGATAACAAAATTTCTAACATTTCTATATAACTAACATTTCTATAACATTTCTAACAATGCTATATATAACTAACATTTCTATAACATTTCTAATATTTCTATAACTAAAAACAGAAAAATTTCTAACAATTCTAACTTTTTATAACTATTTCTATAACTAAAACCAGAAAAACTTCTAACATTTCTAACTATTCTAACAATTCTAACATTTCTAACTATTCTAACAATTCTAACATTTCTAACTATTTCTGAAAAACAGAAAAATTTCTAACAATTTCTAAAAGACAGAAAAATTTCTAACTATTTGTATAACTAAAAAACAAAAAATGTATGTGTGTGTGTGCGCCCACCGGCGAGGCGAGGGGAGCACGGGAGCGGCGACAGGGCAGGCCAGCGCTGCGACGGGGACGGCTACAGGCGCGGCGGCGATGGGGATAGCGGCAGCGAGGGACAGGGGCAGGTCGGCGGCAGCGGGACGGGACGGACGGGCAGGCGGCGGCAGCGCGAGGGATGTCAGGGCGGCGCCCGACGATGACGGGACGGGACGACAGGGCGGGCAGGGCAGGCGGCGGTGACGACGGGACAGCAGGGGCACGGGACGACAGGCGGCGGCGACGCGGGGGCAGAAGCGGCGGCAGGCGGCGACGAGGATGGAGACGTCTGGGCGGCGGCGACAGTGCGAGGAGAAGAAGCGGATGAGAAACTGAAATTTTCGTAAGTGTTGTTTATATAGGAGGGCCTTTAGTACGGTTTGTGCCACCAACCGTACCAAAGGCCAGTTTAACCAGCCCAAGCGGCGGAAGCGACCCCTTTAGTACCGGGTGGTGGCACAAACCGGTACTAAAACCCCCTTTAGTACGGTTTGTGCCACGACCGGTACTAAAGAAAACGCTTCTTGCAGTCTTGATCTTGACAAGTTTAGTCCCACCTCGCTAGCGAGGGGCGACCGCACTGGTTTATAAACCCCGTGCGGTCGCTCTCTCGAGCTCCTCTCCAAAGCAGGCCTCTGGGCCTCGTGTTCTTTGTCTGCTTGTGGGCCCACTTGGCCTTTTGGGCCTGCATCCTGGCCCAACAACAGGTTGGGTTTCTAGTCGTATGCAGGCCGCTCTGGCCTATTAGGCGGGCTTTTATTATTATTTTTTTGCTTTATTTATTTTTGTGTTCTTTTTGTGTATTTAGAGTTTCTTTGTGAATATTTTTGCTTTAGGTACAAAAAATTACAAACTTTTTGTTAGTGCCCGTAGTTTCCAAATTTGAATAGCTTAAATTTTGAATTATTTGAAACTAGTGTGAATCACTAGTTTGTGAATAATTTAACTTTAAAAATCAGTAAAGGCATGAAAGAATTTGTTTGCACATAAAATTTCTTCGCGTTTCAAATGCCAAAACACATAACTACCCTAACTATTACAGAGATTCCCCTCTGGGTGTGAAACACAGAAGAAAGTGATGATAGTGAAGCCGACCACATCCCAGATCTTTGGGTGTGAAACTTTTTCTTCGCGTGTGTCCCTTTGCGCCGTAACCATGGAAAATCTTCATCATTTAACGGGATGCTCGGGTCAATATTCACTGTGAATGGAGCAATTTCATCAAACTTTTCATAATCTTCTGACTTGTCTGTCTTGTCATCCACTCCCACGATGTTTCTCTTCCCAGAAAGAAATATTTTTGGCTCATCGTATGATGCATTCGCTTCCTTATCTTTTCTTTTTCTTGGCTTGGTAGACATGTCCTTCACATAGAGAACCTGTGCCACATCATTGGCTAGGACGGATGGTTCGTCTGCATACGCAAGATTGTTGAGATCCACTGTTGTCATTCCGTACTGCGGGTCTTCCGTTACCCTGCCTCGTGTCATATTGACCCATTTGCACCGAAACAAAGGGACCTTTAAACCACGTCGATAGTCAAGTTCCCATATGTCCTGTATATAACCATAATATGTTTCCTTTCCCGTCTTGGTTTCTGCATCAAAGCGACACCACTGTTTTGGTTGGTGCTCTTCTTATCTTGGGCGATCGTGTAAAATGTATTACCATTTATCTCGTACCCTTTGAAAGTCATTATATTCAAGATGGTAACGGGACAGCAAGTACAGGTCATTTTCAACAGAGGTGTCATGCATGGTGCGTCTCGCAACCAGTGGCGAAACTCCCGGTTTGTTCACGTGTAATCCAGTCATCGACCGCTCCGGGTGTTTGGGCGTAGAAAATTCTTGTGTTCATCCATATCTTGAGCCACCAAGGCGGAATTATGTAGAAGTGTAGTGTGCTTCAGTGAGAGAATGTCCGTCCATACATATTATTTGTTCCCCTCCTAGCGTGCCTTTTCCATCCGATCTGCCCTTATGCGCGATTCAGAACACCAATCGGCTTAAGGTCAGGAATAAAGTCAATACAAAACTCAATGACCTCCTCATTTTGATGGCCCTTGGAGATGCTTCCTTCGGCCTAGCACGGTTATGAACATATTTCTTTAAGACTCCCATGAACCTCTCAAAGGGAACATATTGTGTAGAAATACAGGACCCAAAACGTTAATCTCTTCGCATAGGTGAACTAGGGCGTGCGTCATGATGTTGAAGAAGGATGGTGGGAACACCAACTCGAAACTGACAAGACATTGCACCAAATCATTACGTAACCTTGGTATGATTTCTGGATCGATTACCTTCGAGAGATTGCATTGAGAAATGCACATAGCTTCACAATGGCTAATCGAGCGTTTTCGGTAGAAGCCCCTCAATGCAACCGGAAGCGCTTGCGTCATAATCACGTGGCAGTCATGAGACTTTAGGTTCGGAACTTTTCTCTGCCATGTTTATTATTCCCTTTATATTCGACGAGAAGCCGACGGTACCTTAATACTGAGCAGGCATTCAAAGAAGATTTCCTTGTCTTCTTTGGTAAGAGCGTAGCTTGCATGACCCTGATGTATGCCGTCTTCTCCGTGCATACGTTGCTGGTCCTCCTGTGCCTCAGGTGTATCTTGTCTTCCCATACACGCCCAAGAAGCCAAGCAGGGTCACACAGAGATTCTTCGTCACGTGCATCACGTCGATTGCGGAGCGGACCTCTAGGTCTTTCCAATATGGCAGGTCCCAAAATATAGATTTCTTCTTCCACATGGGTGCGCGTCCAAATATCACCTTCAAATCCTTGACCATATCATGTACATCAGCACCAGTACGGTGGCGAGGCTTCGTCCGGTGATCCGCCTCACCTTTGAAATGCTTGCCTTTCTTTCTTATGGGATGCCTGCTCGTAAGAAATCGACGATGTCCCAGGTACACATTCTTTTACAACTATTCAAATATATACTGTCGGTATCATCCAAACAGTGTGTGCATCCGCGGTATCCCTTGTTTGTCTATCCTGAAAGGTTACTGAGAGCATGCCAATCATTGATGGTCACAAACAGCAACGCCTTTAGGTCAAATTCTTCCCCCATGTGCTTATCCCACGCACGTACACCTGTTCCATTCCACAGTTGTAAGAGTTCTTCAACTAATGGCCTTAGGTACACATCAATGTCGTTGCCAGGTTGCTTAGGGCCTTGGATGAGCACTGGCATCATAATGAACTTCCGCTTCATGCACAACCAAGGAGGAAGGTTATACAAACATAGAGTCACAGGCCAGGTGCTATGGTTGCTGCTCTGCTCCCCAAAAGGATTAATGCCATCTGCGCTTAGACCAAACCATACGCTCCTTGCGTCATCTGCAAACTCCTTCCGTACTTTCTTTCAATTTTTCTCCACTGCGACCCGTCGTGGTACTCTCAACTTTCCGTCTTTCTTACGGTCTTCTTTGTGCCATCGCATCGCCTTGGCATGCTCTTTGTTTTGGAACAAACGTTTCAACCGTGGTATTATAGGAGAATACCACATCACCTTGGCAGGAATCTTCTTCCTGGGGCGCTCGCCCTCGACATCACCAGGGTCATCGCGGCTGATCTTATAGCGCAATGCACCACATACCGGGCAAGCGTTCAAATCCTCGTACTCACCGCGGTAGAGGATGCAATCATTAGGGCATGCATGTATCTTCCGCACCTCTAACCCTAGAGGCGACAGCCTTCTTTGCTTCGACGTACTCTCGGGCAATTCGTTGTCCTTTGGAAGCATATCCTTTATCATTACCAGCAACTTCCCAAATCCCTTGTCGGATACACCATTCTCTTCCTTCCATTGCAGCAATTCGATGTGGTGCCCAGCTTTTCTTGTCACCTCGCAATTGGGTACAACAATTTTTGTGATCCTCTAACATGCGCTGCAACTTCTTCTTCTCCAAATCACTTGCGCAGTTTCTCTTTGCATCGACAATGGCCCGACCTAGATCATCAGCGGGCTCATCGATGCCTCTTCTTCAGCTTCTTCCCGCATTGCCGGCTCAGCTTCTTCCGCATTACCGGCTCAGCTTCTTCCCCATTGTTGTATCATCGTATTCAGGGACCCATGGCCAGGATAGCTGTCGTCGTCCTCTTCTTCTTCATTGTCTTCCATCATAACCCCTCTTTCTCCGTGCTTGGTCCAAACATTATAGTGGGGCATGAAACCGGACTCAAACAGGTGGGCGTGAATGGTTCTTGACGTAGAGTAATTGCGACCATTCTTACAGCCAGCACATGGACAAGGAATAAAACCATCGCCCGCTTGTTTGCCTCAGCCATAGCGAGAAAAGTATGCACGCCCTCAACGAACTGGGGAGAGCATCGGTCATCGTACATCCATTGCCGGCTCATCTTCATTACACAACACCGAATAGACCAAATTAATACAAGTTCATACATAAAGTTCATACAACACTTAAATGCAACAAACAAATAACTCTCTAGCTAAAGCATTTAAATGCAACAACAAATGCGATCAAGATCGCAACTAAGGTAACAATTGATCCAACAGCATAATGATACCAAGCCTCACTATCGATGGCATATTTTCTAATCTTTCTAATCTTCAAGCGCATTTTCTCCATCTTGATCTTGTGATCATCGACGACATCGGCAACATGCAACTCAATTCCATCTTCTCCCCTCAATTCTTTTCAATTTTTCTTTCAAGTACTCGTTTTTGTTTCAACTAAATTTAACCTCTCGACAATAGGGTCGGTTGGAATTTCCGTTCACATACCTCCTAGATAAAAATATCTATGTCAACTTGATGGGCATAATTTGTCATAAACACGAAATGCAACAAATAGTTTTAAAAGAGAATATACCACATCCGAATCATAACAAGGACGAGGCCGACGGGGACGGATATCAAAACCATGGCACTATGTATAACAAACAACGTCGGGTAAGATAATTATCTGAGTAACTATATATCCAAATCACACAAACATCAATTTTTATATAAAATTTCATGAACAAGAGGCTCACCACAAGGTGGTGCCATGACAGAGACAGTGCGAGGCGATCGGCGGTGGTTACTGACGGAGATTTAGAAGGCACTAAGTAAAACACACCTACATATGCAAACTAAGTGTTATTTTGACCTCAAATTGCATATAAATCAAATACTACCACATATAATTCCTCCCAAATTACTAAAATCCACAATTAATCACTATATAAACCAATGCAAGAGCTAATCTAGCAATGAGAGATGAAAGGACAAAGTTGCTAACCTTGGTGATCATTTGAATGGATGGGGCTCAAATCTTGACAAATTTGGGGCAAATTTTGTGATGAACTCGAGAGGAAGAAGGAAGAACAGAGGAGAGGAGAGGGAAAGGGGAAGAACAGAGTGCGGGTGGACGAAGGGTTTATATAGGATGACCTTTAGTACCGGTTCGTGCCACGAACCGGTACTAAAGGTGCTGGAAGGGCCCCACTCTGACAACATCCTGCCACCACTTTCTTTAGTACCGGTTCGTGGCACGAACCGGTGCTAAAGGTTCGCCACGAACCGGTACTAAAGAGCTCCTCCCGCCTAGCCGTTGGAACCTGCACTAATGGACACATTAGTGCCGGTTCTGTTACAAACCGGGACTAATGTGTCTCACATTTGACCCTTTTTCTACTAGTGACTCTAGAGGGGATTATGCCCTCAACGTGTGTTCTGATAGCCAAACATGCTCTATGGGCTTCCTTGATTATATCCCTCCTCATAGGGTTGCAACCGCCAGGTTTATCAACTGAACAACCATAAGAACCGAAACTGGTGTCCAATGTGAGACACTGAAGCGATGATGTGTTCTTCATGATATGAAGTGTTAATTCGACCATGCTCTTAGTAGAACAGAAGCCGACGATCGTGACGCTCTTTAGGTTGTCATGGCAGTGTTCTGGCAGCTGCCTCAAATGTGAGATATCCCCAATAATTGAATCACATGTTTCATGTCAGTCTGATGTACCTACAATAGAAAGTCAAGATGATCGTTCAGTTGTTCTGCCATAGGTACTAGGTATGCTTGCAAGATGATCAGTAACTTACTACAAAGATGAAAGTCTCCAAGCAAGGAGAAGCTTCAAGAAAAGAAACCAGAGAAAGGTAATCATAGGCCGATGAAATAGCCTCGTGCCCAATTAGAGTAATGTGCAAGTATTTGAGGTGAAGGAATTTGCTAGGTAGTGTTGGTGTACTGATCATCTGCATAAAGATGTCGGATTAATCATATCACGTAAGAAAGCTGTTATATGCAAATAGCTACCCTATGATCATCACAACGTCTAGAATATACCAGCTGTTATATGCAAATAGCTACCGTATGATCATCACAACGTCTAGAATATACCTCATTATACGAGGATATGCGAAGCTTTTCAACATTCGGTACAGATGGCATAAGCTTGGTCCGAGTGTACCAGATAACGTTGGGCTGGTATGAACACATCCTCATGTTCTTTACTTGCATTGCGCCTCCAAATGAAATCCTTCCCAAGTTACTACCACTGATGTCAAAAGTCGAGATATTTGGAGCGTTGCTCTCTATCTCCTGGAGCTTTCTGCATTGACCCACTCGCAGGAAACTGCCGCTGGAGCTGACAAGGTATCTTCACACGAACTATATCATTGCATCTAAAGAGCCACAGTAACTCCAACATGGAAGAAGTGGAAAGAAGGAACTCTAGCTCATCGTCCGTAATCAGCACATTAGTCGCAACAACTCTTTCAACCTTCTCCAGCAATCAAGCTCAGCTGTGGGACGAAAGACACAGCTGGAGAGCTTAAGATACCAAATTGATTTTTCACTCCCACTGAATAAAAGAGAGCATGGGAAGTTGTATTCTGCCTCACTGATAAGAGACAGCAACATGGCGAGCTCTTCAATCCCTGCTCTGAAAGCAATGCGAAGCCAACTATTGAGATAACAGTGATCAACCTTGCAGCAACAGTGGAGATTAAGTTCTAGTTTCTTCATGCCAACACCCGAGTGATTCTTAAGAATACTGTCAACTTTACTGATGAGATCTCTTGCCATTTCATCTTTATCAATACCATTTCCATTCAAACCTAGTGTTTCCTTACTTAAGGTAAGGTTGCGATAGCATCTCCATGATTGCAGAAATGTGTGCGACACACAAGCCGCGCGAGCAGCCTCTCGTAATGGCATTAGGGCATGTATATGTCGATATATGTCCTAAGAATGCAGAAGCACAGACAGGAGAAAGGTATCGGAATATAAAAATAAGCTTTAATATTAATACTAGAATGTAATTGCAGCGAGTGGATTGATGGCTACAAATGAGCTTTTGAGGAAGATTTTCCTGCAATGTTAATTACTTAGTATGGATTAGCTAGTATTGGTACAATTGCATTCTTACTTAAATTATGCATATGAAAATGAACAAGAATTATTTATTTGCATTTGTGCAAGTCAACATTCAGCACCCATGCATTGATCGGTGAACGTTGTTTAGGAACTGCTCTTATATTTAGGAACAGAGGGTGTATATATGAACAATTAGAGCCAAAACATCTTATATTTAGGAACAGAGGGTGTATATATGAACATTTAGAGCCACATACATAGACTGCCAAAGCCAGATAAGAGAACAGTCTTCCATCATATGTGGTTCTTTTTTGCAGAAAATTTGGTTACTACTACAGCGCAATGTCTCAACATTGTGGCAGTGTAATAAAGCATTCCAAAGGATTGTCAGAACTTGTCATCATAATCTTATACTCCGAATATGCATACCTAGCATGATTCTAAGTTTGGTTGTAGCAGTAATCATATATGCCAATGAAGAAAGTATTGTGGTGGTGGAGTGGCACGAGCCAAACACAGCATAAAGTACTAACATAGCTATACTTCAGGTTCATTCAGCCAGTAGCCCAGTACAATTCTCACCAGTACTGCCCTATAATAGTCCAAGTAAAACACACAATGGTATTTTGCTCAACAATCCAAGTCATCAGTTGTCAGAAATTGCACACCTCTGGAAGGTCTAGACCCGGTCGTAGTCCAGCACCACTTTGCGAATAATCATCTCACTGGCGCAGTGAGCACTTCTTTTTACAGAATGAAGCAATCCATCCATCTGTCATACATAAGTCACAATAAGAGTACATCAATACTCTGTGATAGCACACACAATTCGGCATGCATCCGAGATTAATTAGATAGATCTCAATTCAAGGTTAAACTGCAGAGGTTACTACTAAAAAAACTACGGAGGTTGAGACGCTGAAGAAAATTCTGCAATCATCGAAAGAGATAAGAAGGGAGTAGGACGCGTACCATGTCGAGTTCTTCGGCGAGGGCGCTGCCGGTGGCGCTTCCTGGACATGAGCCTCATCAGTCCCAGATTCAGCACCAGTCGATGCCCGGGATCGCGAGGGCAATGGCAAGCTGACAAGGTATCCGGGCCTGATCGAGGACTAAGAGCATCTCGAGCCGGCACGCCCCCCAGGACCACTTTTTGGACGCGGGCGGCTAAATTTTCTCCCAGACATGACCCCAAAAGCTCAGTTTTCGCCGGAATTGATCAAAATTAAAGCCGGCGGTCCCAGGCGAAACCCGGCCGACCGGGGGCACTTGGGGAGGAGAGAGAAGATTTTGCATGTGTCTAGCCCACGTTCAGCCTCCCACTCCCTCTCTCTCCACCCTTTTTCAGTGCGCCCGCCTCCCCGCCTTCCCTTCTGCCGCTGCGCGGAGCACCTCGATGCGCACTAGAAGAAATATGTCAACTTGTGACCACCACTATTGGTCATTGAAAGGTCACTGTTTTCAATTTGTGACCTTTTTGTGACCAAAAACATAAGGTCAAAAGCTGAGGGTCGTTAACTGACTATAGCGACCTTCTCTGTGAGAAGGTCGTGGACGTTTACGACCAAAATATTCCTACTGTGGCGTTTTGGTCACTAGCAACCTCCCCAGGCCACGTAGGCATCCAGCGTGGCAAGCTGATGTGGCACAAGATTCAGCCCGGTCCAATTCAGCGTTTTACATGGGCCGAGCCCATTAATTCAGCCTTTTATTATTTTTTTCCTTGTTAATTCTGGTCGGCTTCATGGGCCAAGCCCAACGTTGTAGCCTTTTTTATTGTTGGCCCGTGGCCTTTTATTATTTATTGCTTTTCTATTTTCAGCCATTATATATTCAAGCTGGTCCCACTAGTCAGATGGGTCCCACTTGTCATGATCATCTCTCAAATTGGTCCCACATGTCAGAAATGTACAAAATTGACAGATTATTTTCATAAGTGGACCCATTGGTCAAGTTTCCATTTCACAAGTTTTCAGATCACATACATAATCAAAAAGAATCATCAAATATACCACTAAATAAATCTATTACAATCTTTACAACACATATATGCTACAATATGCTACTCTTCACTAAGTAGAACTTGACGGCTTCACACTTCACGGCTTCACACTTGCTTCATACTGCACGGCTTCACACTTCACGGCTTCACACTTGAGCATCTGTAAAAGAGGAACAACCACAAATTTAAATCTCAATTGCAGTATATGCAGAAGCAGTTCAAAGTTGAAACAACATCAATTAAACACACGTGCACAGAAACATAGGAGTCAAAATGCAGTATAGGACCAGGACAAGGAAACTCCTGTTATCAAATCAACACACAACTTGTAGCAAAACAGCACAGAAACATGTGGATATCTCATGTGAGCATCATGATGTGGTTTTATTAAACAATGATATAGCAACAGAATACAATATCTTCAATGCAAACCAACAAGAGAATTGCTCCTGCTAGCTGATGTTGCTGCCACAAAACGCATGACAAGCTATGGATCTGGATTGAGATCCAACACGACGTGTGTACAATGAAGTGCAGATATGCAACTCGCAGGAAATCTAAGTGAACATGGTTTGTACTTCTCACATAAATCTTTACTCTTGTAAATTCAAAGCTATGTTTGATCCCAGACGACATGAGCTGATGATTATAATGTATGACACCCTACTAAAGCAACAAACAACTCCTGACTTATTACTACAAATTAAATAGTTCTTCCCAAGCCTCCATTTTAACAATGTATAAATCTGCACAGGCATATACTGTTATGTCACTGCCTCCTAAGTATATAGTGGCAGCCAATTTAAATTCAGCATACAAAGTTTAATAGATGCTGGACTAGAATATGCCTTGGTCACCTAAGGAACCGGATCAGCTTGTTTCTTTCATACACAAAAGGTGACACCTATCATACAAGCAGGCAGGCAATTGTCCTAGAAACTTCATGATCTAAATAGATTACAAGATGAACTCCCCGGAAAAAATCACTAAATGAACTGATCTAGAAGGTTACTACAGTGCTACTACATGGCTGCACTAAAGAATGTGAAGATGCAGTTCTAGATACGTAGGATTTGAATCAATTTTGGTTGTACAAGTAGAGTAATGCACCACACTCCTAGTGATTTTAATTGAATTCAGTTAAATTTTATTGAAAGTATCTGTCGTTCCAGCAGCAAAAGGAAAACACCTGTCAAGCAAAACTGTGTAATCATCTGAATCTAAAAAAACAACTTAGAAAAGGGAAATGCATATTGTGTCAGAAAGTTTAATGTGCAATAGTACTACATATTCTGTAAGATCGTTGTGGAGTAACGCCCAGAAATCCAACAATGAACAACACCTGTATCCTCCAAAGGAAAAAGTCCAAAACAAACCTTAAACTTGTAGATGAAAGCTAAATTGAACCCTGAACTTGTAATCCCGGAAATTGGCACACCAAACTCTTCGATCCCGGTCTATTTTGGACCTTCAAAGCGTTTCCAAACAGGGATTAGCGACGGGGCAGATCGAATCCTGGCATTGTTGTGTGCATTCACATTCTTGGGCCGCCCAACAGAGACGGAACAAGTTTTTTTTGTTTTCGCTTTTGAGGGACTTATTTTTTTAGAGAACGCAAGTAAAAATACCGAAAGATGCAGTCGCAACTGATCTGGGCAAATAGATGCGAGGTGATTTTTTTTCGTAAAACACGCAAAGTAAAAAACACACAAAAAAGAGACAAACAAGGATTCAAACTTGCAACCTAACGCTGCTAAATTGCTCCAACTAACCACTACAGTAATTTATCATTGATGTTATGATGTGAGGCCTAAATATTTAAACCACAGAGAGCAGCGTTGAGATTTGAATCATTTTTTGAAGGGCAAACAAATATTGAAAACGTCAAGGCCCGAACAATCTTTGAAATATCCGTTCCTTAAGTGGGAACACTTCTAGAAAATTCTGAATAGTTTTTAAAAATACGAACATTTATTTAAAAACAACCAATTTTGAAAAAGTGAATACCATTTGAAACATATATATTTTTTCAATATGGGAACAAATTTACAAACCTGATTTTTTGTAAAAAATTAAACAATTGTAAGAAAATGTTAGTATAATTTTATGAAATCTTTATTGTCATTAAGAAAATGTAATACACGCATTTGGCAAAATGTCACCGTGTCACATTTAAAAATAATAATTTCGTGAATTATTTAAGTAAAAACTATTATTGGTATTTAAAATTGTTCAATTTTTTTCAGGAACGCTTCTATCAGTTTTTGAATATATGAACGCTTCTAACAGTCTTTTAATGCGACACACTATTTATAATCACTAGGAGCCATCAGTGCTATTGGTGCAGTTTGTGCTAGTACGTTTTCCTGAGATCGAGTCTCCTTACGCGAAACTTAATTTTGCAGCTGCTTATATTTTTTGTTGAAAAAAAAACTACAGAGTAGAGTAAGCGAGCGACTGTGCTCTTATTTTGTGGCTGCTTGTATTTTTGTTGAAAACAAATTTAGAAATCAGGAAGATTATTTGATACGGATTATGCGGGTAGATATGATAAAAAATAGCACCATATATCAATCAAATAAGACACTGAAATTACAGAGTAGAGCAAGCGAGCGACTGTGCTAATGGGCTGGCCCAATTTGTCCTAATGTCCAACCAGCCCTTGCCACGTCTGCAAATCCCAGCTAAATACCGTCAAGGTTTAAAATAGACCGGGATTAGAAAGTTCGGTGTGCTAATTTCCGGGATTACAAGTTCAGGGTTCAATTTAGCTTTCATCTACAAGTTTAAGGTTTGTTTTGGACTTTTTCCTCCTCCAAACAACATATGATGTATGTTAAAGCGTCAGGCAAAAAACTACTGAATGTACAAGACCCATCTAGAATACAGCAGCCACAAATTGTGTCAGGATTTTTATTTTATAAACAAAACACATATTTAAGTTCTGAGCTCATGTAAAATACCAAGCACATCTTCAGTTCACTACAGCAATTGAGCTACAATTTTTGACCATTCTGCAGTAATGCCCAGAAATCCAACAACAATGAAGATACAGAAGTCTGGCTGCATTCAGAAAAAACAGATGATCATTCATAAGTCCGGCTGCATTCAGAAAAAACAGATGAACATTCATAAGTCTGGCTGCAGCATACAGTAGTTCCAGACCCTGGTAAGCAAAACTAAACCTGTTTCTAGCCTAGAACAGAGATATTGCACAATTAACAAAGCTTATGGAGAACAACAGGACATGACATGTATTCAATGATTCAGTAGCAGTGCTAAATTCAGAAAAGGAGAAACAAGGTTCAGCTGACATTTATCTACTGCAGAAATTAAGATCCACATTGCACAACACAAGATAGCATCAAACTTAACAGTGGAGGATTGGGTACATATCATTTCCTAGTTAAGATACCATACCAAACAGTAATTCCATCACAGAATGCACAACCAAGAGTCAAAAGTAATTCATAACTGCCCTCGGGTGAGAAGCTACAAAATTTGATGCAATCTCAACTGACCACAGCCAAGTTCCAATGACGAATATCTTGTACTTCATGACAGGGATCTCAAGACCTACCCCTTCTGTCTTGAAGATCAACCAGAATTTTACCTGCCCCAGGTGGCGCCGGAGATGGATGCTTCTGCTGCTGGCCTTCACCGCCCCTGACGCTGCTGCTCGTGGACGAAAACCGCATCGCTTCAGGGAAGAGGATGGAAGGGAATGCAATGGAAGAAGAAATCGAAAAGGAGAGGAGAGGAGAGGGGGCTGACCGTCAGGGTTCTCCATGGCGTCGGCGTCGGGGCAGGCTTCCCGTCCATGCCATGGCGGCCCGGAGCGCGAGCGACGACGACGTGCTGGATGGATCTGGTAGCGAGAGGAGACGAGGTGAGGAAGAGAGGATCTGGTAGGTATAGGAGATGAGGTGAGGAAGAGAGGGGACCAACCTTAGTCGCTGGAGACACGTCGACGGCGCGGTGGACCAAACTGTATCCACGGGAGACGGTCGCGTGGGTCATTGGAGCACGCGACACCGGATCTAGGCGGAGCGAGGCCGCCGCCGCCCCCCCCCACCAAGGGCGGGTGCGGGTCACCTCCCATGAAAGGAGACAGAGACGGAGCCGGCGCGGACATGGATGGGACTCGGACGCGCGGCGGAGGTGGTTGCCGAGGCGGGCACGGAGACGGGGTGGGTCGCCGGGATTCGTGGCGTGGAGGAGGCGCCGTGAGGAGGGGAGGAGGAGAGGGCGAGGGAAGGAGGGCGCCGCCACCGGCGACGGGAAGCGAGAGAGAGGGAGGCGGCGTCGATCTGGATCGGGGAGAGAGAGAGAGAGGGAGGCGGCGTCGATCTTGATCCACAGAAGGAGGAGTGGTGTGCGGCGGCGGTTAGGGCTAGGTTTTTTTTTAGAAGTGTTAGGGCTAGGTGGGTGAGAGGGTGGGGGGCGAGGGCTACCGTTGGATCCACGAGCATCCAATGGTGCTTGATGCATGATCCGCGTGAGATGGCTATGGCCCAATCAGAACACAGTACGCGTGTATAACGTTATGACCATTTAGTATTGGACGTTATGACCATTCAAAATTGGTCGTGGTCAAATAAAAATAAAGTGTAAAATCATGTCACCATTTTAATTTTTATGTTTTGAGTGTCCAAAATGATTTCTTTTGTGAAGAAGCTATCAAATATTTGCACGAGGTGCATCTTGGAATTCCAAACAATGTTGTCTAAGAGAGTTTTCATTTTCTTTGCACGGAAAATTCATTTTTTTATTTTTCGAGTGCCCGAAATGAGGTTTTTTTGTGAAGAACCTACCAAATAATTATTGCAAAATTGCACCAAATAATTTTTCTAAAATACTAGGCCATATTTAATGCACAATTGACCAAATGTTTGGGTGTAAAAGTTTTGATCCACCTCGGTGAAAAGACAAATTTCCATGATTCAATTTGAAGCGGGTCAAATTTGAACTGCAGCTACCTCATAGTTTGCTCTTTATTTTTCAAAAATCATTTATAGGTACATAAGTATCTATTAATCAGAGAAACACCAAAAAAATTCCAAGATTCAACCACTAGATAGGAACGGTCATTCCCGCCGTTTTGTCCGCATTTTGAAACGGACATAAAAAATTCAAAAAATCAAAAAATTGGAAAACCTTCACATTGTGTCATTATATATGAAAAATTTTCCAGGAAAAATAATAAACTTGTAATACGGAAATTATTTTAAAAAAGTGTTCTCAGAAATGAGCTATCATGCATGAAAATTCATGGCTTTCAAGCCAAATGATCAATCTTATGGCCACATTCATGGCATAGTTTGTTCAAATGATCTCATATTGTGCACAAGGGTGCATATTGGAATTCCAAACAATGTTGCCTAAGGGAGTTTTCGCTTTCTTTGCACGGAAAATTAATTTTCCATTTTCCAAGTGCCTGAAAATTGTTTTTTTTTGTGAAGGACCTACCATATATTTGTTGCAATATTGGACCTAATCAATTTTATAAAATACTAGGCCATATTTAATGCACAATTGACCAAATGGTTGGGTGTAAAAAGTTTTGATCCACCTCGGTGAAAAGACAAATTCCACCGATTCAATTTGGAAGCGGGTCAAATTTGAACTGAAGCTGCCTCATAGTTTGCTATTTATTTTTCCAAAAATAATTTCTAGGTACATAAGTATCTATTTAATCGGAGAAACACCAAAAAATTCCAAGATTCAACCACTAGCTAGGAACAGTCAAGCCCGCCGTTTTGACCGCATTTTGAAACAGGCATAAAAATTCAACAAAATCAAAAAATTGGAAAACCTTCGCATTGTGTCATTATATGTGACCAAGTTTCCAGGAAAAATAATAAACTTGTAATACGGTAATTATTTTATAAAAGTGTTCTCAGAAATGAGCTATCAAGTGTGAAGATTCATGGCTTTCAAGCCAAATGATCAATCTTATGGCCACATTTATGGCATAGTTTGTTCAAATGATCTCATATTGTGCACAAGGGTGCATATTGGAATGGCAAACAATGTTGCCTAAGGAATTTTTCATTTTCTTTGGACGAGAAAACCATTTTTCATTTTCCAAGTGCCCAAAAGGAGGTTTTTTTTGTGAAGGACCTCCCAAATAATTGTTGCAAAATTGGACCTAATCAATTTTCTAAAATACTAGGACATATTTAATGCACAGTTGACAAAATGGTTGGGTGCAAAAAGTTTTGATTCACCTCTCATGAAAAAGACAAATTTCTGCCGATTCAGTTGGAAGCGGGTCAAATTTGAACTGCAGCTGCCTCATAGTTTGCTATTTATTTTTTCCAAAAATCATTTCTAGTTACATAAGTACCTATTTAATCAGAGAAACACCAAAAAGTTCCAAGATTCAACCACTAGCTAGGAGCGGTCATTCCGCCGCTTTTGAGCGCATTTTGAAACAGGCATAAAAAATTCATAAAAAATCAAAAAATTGGGAAACCTTCGCATTGTGTCATTATATGTGGTCAAGTTCCCAGGAAAAATAACAAACTTGTAATACGACAATTATTTTAAAAAAGTGTTCTCAGAAATGAGCTATCATGTGTGAAGATTCATGTCTTTCAAGCCAAACATTCGTGGCATAGTTTGTTCAAATGATCTCATATTATGCACAAGGGTGCATATTGGAATGGCAAACAATGTTGCCTAAGGAAGTTTTCATTTCTTTGGACGAAAAAACCATTTTTCATTTTCTGAGTGCCCTAAAGGAGGTTTTTTTGTGAAGGAACTCCCAACTAATTGTTGCAAAATTGGACCAAATCAATTTTCTAAAATACTAGGACATATTTAATGCACAATTGACAAAATGGTAGGGTGCAAAAAGTTTTGATCCACCTCTCGTGAAAAAGACAAATTTCATGGATTCGGATGGAAGCGGGTCAAATTTGAACTGCAGCTGCCTCATAGTTTGCTATTTATTTTTTCCAAAAATCATTTCTAGTTACATAAGTACCTATTTAATCATAAATAAATGGTTTGGTGGCGATACGTCGAGGTTTGGGCGGTGGCCGAGGGCCCCAACTCTAGAGCGCGTAAACTCGCATGCCCGCCACGTGATCACCACGTGACCGTGGCGTTGCCATGTGTCCTGGGCGGCCTAGGCATGTCTAGTGGGTTGGGCACTCCCCAGGTAGGTGCTAGGAAGAAAATTACAACATAAGATTCTCACGAGGAGACCGATCGATGCTCAAACATGAATTAGCAGCCAAGTGTTTGATTAGCGGTACGGGAAATGTACATGGCTAATGGGCGTGAGTTTTGGCTGAGGATGATCAGTTACTAATAAGACCGTCTTCACAAATTTTCAGCTCAAAAGGAGGGGCCTAGGTGGTACTTGCTTTGCAAATTACCACATTGGACATAAATACGAATGCTGAAGCTCGGCTCAAAATAATAAATGGATTGAGCTGGCATTTGGTGGAGGATTGTTATTTGGGTATAGGAAAGCACTGTAGAAAATGGATACTATTTGGACATGCCAAAGTGGTACTTCCTTCACAAACTGTTGTTCTGAACAGAATAGGAAAATGAATATTTTGAATTATTTTTGAACTAGGCAAGGAAGGTTTTTACATATTTGACGAAGATATGACCCAAAGAATTTATGAGATTTTTTGGGAATTTTGGGAATGACAGAAATATAGGTTGCTTCACAACCTAGGGCAAAAACTGCCACATGGACATGACACATAGGCAAAACTGATGAGGTGGCGCCTAGTCATCACAACCCACCACAATCTACAAGGCTATGACCATCTATATTGGTCGTTAACAACTAGAAATAAGGCAGCGGACTAGCGCTGTTTGCTTTGTGACCTTTTCGTGTAAGGAAATTACGACCTTTCTAACCAAAATAGTCGCAATGGTTTAGGGTTTGGAGCCCCCTGAACAGCTTTTGACCAATTGGTCTGAAATGGTCATAGATCTATGACCAATTCATCCAGGGTCACTGACAGAAGGTCACTAGTTGACATATTTCTTGTAGTGGCGGCATGGCAGCAGCCGCCGGGCTCGCCCCGTGCCCGCGCCAAGCCGGAGCTGCTGCTGCCGGCGGTTGACTAGTGCCACCACGCCAGGCAGGAGCTGCTGCTGTGGGGCTAGCTGGCTAGCAGCGGCGCGTCCATGATAGGAGGAGGAGGAGGAGAGCAGGCGTGCCGGCGAGGCCGTGGCGCCGCGGAGCAGGAGTTCGCGGCGACGCCGACGCTGAGAGATGGTCGCCGCGGCACGCAGCTGGCGGCTCCGCTAGCGCGTGCAGTGTGTCGCGGCGCGCGGCGGCTCCGGCTAGCGCGTGCGAGGTGTGCAAGGGTGCGGCGCGGCGAGGCTCGGGATGCGCAGTGTGCAAATTTATCGACGTTCGCCGGTGCGGAGCTCGTGGCCGTGCGAGGCCGGGACGGGCGACGCCGGGGCGGGCGTGGCTGGATCTCGCCATGGACGAGACTTCGGGCGCAGGTTGTCGGCGGACACCGTGGTGTGCGCCACGTCAAGCGGCCATTGCCGTCGCTGCGTCGACCGGGAGGCCGCCACGCGTGGGTGGACTCCGCGTCCGGCATGGGCGGGACGAAGCGTGGCGTGGGCTCGGCCGTGGCCTGGGCGGCACGGCGCTGGCGGGACGGGCGCGGTGCAAAGGGATTTAAGAACGACTGGAAAATTTTTCGACCCAAGTGCAAAATTATCGTCGGCACAACCCAGAAGGCTGAAAAAAGAATAATGCTACACGTACAAAAGGATACATGCTTTTACATAAATGTGGGTTTTGATTGAAGTTTAAGGGGGAGAAGGGGCCCACTCCCATGAAAATGAGGGAGGAGAGGTTAGTTAGTTTAGAAAGATCCTAGTCAGCGTGTAAAAGTATGTAAACCTTTGTATGTTTAGCATTATTGCTGAAAAATGTTTTCTGAGAAGCGCAACGGCTGGAAATGCTCTAAGGCGGAGAAGATCGTGTCAGCGATGGGGCTGCCGAGCGTTGGCGGGTCGATGGAGGCCGGAGTCTCTCGATAAAAGGCAACCCCCTGTGTAAACAGAGAAGCGAAGAAAAGAAAATGAAAAGCACTGGTAATCTTTTTTTTAGGGTCTCGCTTCAGTTTTCCTTGGCAGGGGATAAGTGTATTTTTTAATCTCTTCGTTCTTATTGTCGGCCATCCACAGCCGTACGATCAAGTCATTATATTTTTTTTATGGATGGAAATCAAGTCATTATCGTGAGAGGTATAGGTTGAAACACCATATGCAACACGAAAAGAAAACTCAAACGTGACTTGTAGGAGCTCGTGCCCTTCCTTTTTGAAGTTTTCTTAACATTTGTTAGGCGAACCTAAGAAAGGAGATTGACATTCAGCGTTGCACCTGCTACGTACTTGTTGCTCCCTTTTCACCACTCAGTTGTGCGCGTCTTTATTCATAAAGATGATGGAAAAAGGATGTAAGTTTTGAAACGCGCATTCGTCGAACATGCCGAGTAGTAAATTGCTCGAGGGGAGGTTTTGCAACAACAAAGATCATGACTTCAACGCGACACTGCGACGAGCTCCCGTCCTCAGAGGATTCTGATCCTTGGAATTTTTGACCTTCAACCAAGAAGCAAAAGATGAAGAGAAGGAGATGCTGGAGCTTATTTGGAGCCGACCGCTATGCAACAGTGAGAAGGCGGGGTTCATGCTGTAACGGTTGTTCACTATCCACAAACCAGTAGGAAGCTCCAACTTCCACATAATGCACCTTCTATATTGATCAGACTGAA
Organism: Aegilops longissima; assembly: GCA_021605205.1. Taxonomy (NCBI): domain Eukaryota; kingdom Viridiplantae; phylum Streptophyta; class Magnoliopsida; order Poales; family Poaceae; genus Aegilops; species Aegilops longissima. The sequence goes on from CM038680.1 coordinate 495,496,572, forward strand.
CATGCACAAAATCAATGAGATTCATAAGCAGCTAAAGAGTTCGCCGCATTCTTAAAGTACAAAAGTACAGTACACATAACAATCTGGAAAACATCCATGAGTGGAGCACGCTGGCTTCTGATATCTCTGAAAACAGCAAGGAAAACGCAGCAAAGTCATTTCCCTGACTTCATATGTCTGCAGGAATCACTACTAGTACGACAGTTTTACATAGTTAAACATTAGGCACCTCTGATAGTTTACGAAACAGAGTACGGCCTGTGAAACCTCACACAACCATCGTTTTCAGACCTGATAGTGATAGTTTGGAAATAAAGCATCATAAACAACACCGTTTGGCATGATGCTACTTGGGCATCTAAAAGTTCGGCATCAAGCACCGACTGCAGGGCTCGACGATTTCAAACACGATTCCAAAGGGAACTTTCCACTCAATGTGTTTTCTGATTGCGAAACGCGCCCTGCGAGACTCCTCGATGCCATGACCCCACATAGGGAGGCACCTGTCAGGTGGGGCCGCCATGAGGCTACCACTCACTGTATAGTACCATCTGTCAGGTTTATCGAGGCTACGCCCACCAGGACTCCGACAGCCATGGGAGGTGTCCAAAGTGAGGTGCTCGAGCGATGTCGCGTTCTCAATAATGTGGCATGCCAACTCGACCAAGCTCTTCGCCGAGCAGAAGCCAATGATCGCCACACTCTTTAGGTTGTTGTGGCTGTGTTGTGGTAGCCGTCTCAGAGGCGAGGAATCCCCGATAACAGAATCATGCTTCATGTCAGGCTGCTGTACCTACATGGAAAGCCAAAGATGCTCGCATCAGCAGTTCCACAATACACACTCTGCTTGCAAGATGAGATAACTTTGCTGTATGCATCCTGTGATGCAGAGGCCGGGGTACTACCCTTTTCGAAGAAGAAAAAAAAAGATGAGGTAACTTACCTCAAAGATGAAAGTCTCCAGGCAAGGAGAAGCTTCAATAAAAGAAACCAAAGAAAGGTAATCATAAGCTGGTGAAATAGCTTCATTTGCAATTAGAGAAATATGCAAGTACTTGAGGTGGAGGAATTTGCTAGATAGCATTGGTGTACTTTCCATCTGCATAAAGACACCTCAGATTAGTTATATGACAAGGCATGGAAACTGCTATATGCAAACAACTAGTCTATACTCATCTAAACTTTCAGAATATACCTCATTAGGCGAGGTTATGACAAGTCTTTCAATATCTGGCGCACCGGACAGAAGCTCGGTTCGAGCAAACCGGACAATGTTGGGCGGGCCGAATTTTAAGCACGACACTTCTATATTCTTTACATCACTTCCAAATAGAATCGATACTAAGCGACCAAACAAGCAAAAGGTGGAGAGGTTTGGAGCACCGCTCTCTATAAATTGCAGATTTATGCATAGAGACACTCTCAGGAACGTAAGGCACTCCAGCAAAGGTATCTTCAGGAAAACTATCTCACTGCAATTCTTGAGTTCCAAATGTTGAATTGCAGTACAGTTGGAAAGAAGGCCCTCTAGCTCATCATCAGCAATCCATACATTACTTAGTAATAACCTTGTCAATTTTGTCCAGCAACCAAGCCCAGCCGTGGGACGAAAGGCACACATGGCAATGTAAAGATACGGAATTGAGTTTTCACCCCCATTAAATAAAACTGAGCATGGGAAATTGTATTCTTCTTTCCCAGGAATATGCGGCATAATAATGGCGAGTTCTTCAACTCCTGCTGTAACAGCAATATGAATCCACCTATCAACATAAAAGGAATCGACCTTGTTACCATAAAGTTCAAGCCTTAGTTTCTTCATGCCAATGCCTGAGTGATTTTTAAGAATATTGTCAACTTTGCTGATGAGATCTCCATTCAGACCTAGTGCTTTGTGACTTAAGATAAGGTTGGGATGGCATCTCCATGATCTCAGAAATGAGTGTGATGCACAAGCTGCACGGGCAGCATCCCGCAGTGGTAATAGGGCATGAATATGTCGACGGATATCCTGTATACAAAAGCACGGGAGATGAGTTATTGGGGCTATAAAAGAAATTTATAAATTGATTGCACAAACTTGCTATATTACAAATCTATATTGTATTATTAAAACAAGTCACTGCATTCATCCACATAGGCCAAATTATTTGGTCCAAATTATAGCGGTTCGGATTTAAGAATATATAACATAGCAAATTTGAAAAATAGGTATCCATATTCGAAACGACCAGGCTGCCACGTCACTTAGGAAAACAATGAGTCTTTCGGGATCGGACATGCCAGGCGTGCGCATTTACTTTTATCCGTAGTAAAAATTAGGAAATCCACATATCCATTTCTACCGGTTCGACAAGCCAGACATGACGGTGAGTTTGAAGTCATCATTCAATGAAGTCATCATGGTAGAATGTCTAACAAATCAATTTGGGCAGTCTTTTCTTGGGTTTAAAAAATGCAATAAAAATAAAATTTGCTTAACAAAGGGCTTAGGCAAACCCTATGTCCATGTCGACCATCTCGCCAAGCCAGACACCACTGTGAACTTCAACTCTGTGATGGATTCCGTCAAGGAATATTGTCTAATTAATCACTTTCAAAGCCCATTTCTAGCGCTTTTCTTTGAAACATTGCACTATATAGAATATGATTTGCCTAACATGGTAACACGGGAACATGTCCAATCAATGATTTCATAGGAGATGTCTTGCGAAAAACATTCATCCACATAGGCAAAATTATAACGGTTCTGATTTAGGATTCACATAGTAGTACATATGACAAATAGGTATCCATATTCGACACGACCAAGCACGCTGCCACTTCACTTAGCGAAACAAGGAGCCATTCGGGAATGGACATGCCATTTACTTTTATCCATAGTACAAAGTAGGTAAACCACGTTTCCAGCAAGTCAGACACGACGGTGAGTTTGAAGTCATCATTCAATGGATTGATCATGGTAGAATATCTAATTAATCATTTTGGGAAATGTTTTCTTGTGTTTAAAAATGCAACAAGGAATAAAATATGCTTAACATAGGGCATAGGCAAACCATATGTCCATACCGACGATCTCGACAAGCGAGACGCCGTGGTGAACTTCAATTCTGTGATGAATTCTGTCAAGGAATGTTGTCTAATTAATCATTTCCGAGCCCTTTTCTAGCCGGTTTCTTCATACCTCTGGAAGGTCTGGTATGACTTGGTCATCTTCAGAACCATCATCTTGTTGGCAGAGCGATCCGTTTTGTTTGCAGACATCTGGGTACATCACAGTGATGATAAATTGATAAGCGTACAGAAAACAAAGGGATACAAGGCACAAGCACAAGCAAATAGCTCATAGTACAAAAAACAGCGGAACGTTGCTGCAGGCAGTTAATCAGCTTGCTCCATGCTCCTAAACTGAGGCTAAGATCTAAACAGGTCTGGAAAACTGAGGCTAAGATCTAAACAGGTCTGGAAAACTGAGGCTAAGATGCGGAGGGGAGCAGGAGGCGTACGGTCTTGGGTTTCCCCCGGCAGCGGAGGATCCTGCATGGCTGGAGGCCTGAGATGGGGAAGAGGGCGAAGCTCTAACAGGCTTTCTGCGGTGGAGTCCTCCGACGAGACCATGCCGGTGCCGGCGCCGACGATCGATGACATCGAGGCCGATGTTAGAGATAGAGCCGTGGAGGAGCACGCGGTTGCAGTTTGAGCCAAATAGTTTGGGCCAGGCAGATAAATAGGATGTGGCCTGTGGGCGTACTAATGCAAGGCTGCCGAGGCACAATGGCTGATACTATTTTTTAACTATTCTGAAAACTTTGCCTAAAAAAATTACTATTCTGAAAAACTTGCCTAAAATAACTATATCTGGTGGTAGAGATGCAAACGCTGAAGAATTTTCTAATGATATGACTACAACGATATGGGCACAAGTCCTCCAAAAAATAACAGTAAAATTTTGATGGTTCTTCACCCAAAATCACGCAAGAGGCTTCAGCTGGGATCGGGTGGGGACCTCCCTCCCGCTCAGACTTCGCCGTGGGGCTCCAATGTGGCCAAGATTGTCAAAAGCTTGCAAAAGGATCATGAGGACCCAACGGCATTGTTGTCAGCTTTGCAAGAGAAGAAAAGATAGAGGAAGAACGAGGGTTTGACATTGCACAAAAACTCAGGATCGGGTAGCTTTGGCATGGAATCTGCCTGATCACGGTGAAAATAGAAAGTTGGAATTGTCGAGGGTTGGGTAAATCCTCAACAGTTTGATCGCTCCTGGGCTCCAAGGGCGTATGGAATCAGAAGTACTGCTAGGGTGGAAAAAATAAATAGGAATCTTTGTTACAATGAGATGATTATGTCGGAGAGCGATAGTTGGGTAGTGGGCTCAAGCTTCTCTGGCGAAAGTATCTGAAGGTGTTGTCTAAGGAAATTCATCGAAACTACATGGACATCCGTATTGATGAAGTGTAGCGACCCGACCTCAGACGGTCAAGCCTCTGTGTTACTATGCCATCCCTGGATCAGTATGCTGGCACACACAGTACATCAATGTATATATCAAGTGCAATCACATGTATAAATAAACGTAAAATGATATATACCTCATAATACTCAGCGGAAACAATCAAACGGGTGTGGAGTCCCATCAACGCCATTGGCAGGTTGAGTGTAGACCGTAACCCTATATCGTAACTCTTACTCGTCGAAGAAAATCCTGCAACATGATACGTTGCAGCCGTGTAGGTCAGTACATTGAATGTACTGGCAAGATCACAATAAGAGAAATCAGATTGTAAAACTATACTATATGCAATTTGGCTTTGTGGCTCTGTATCTGAGTTGTGTTTGCATAAAAGCTGATTTTATTTTCCCTACATCAAAGGAATAAATGAAGTCTGTACTATGGAGTTTTCTATCATGACATTGTTCCGCCAACCGATGTCTCATAGCCCAAAATCATCATAAGTTGCCCACAATTAAGTTATCAGTCCGGTGTTGAGAGTTCCGAGATAGATCCAAGTCCAGGTGCTCAAATTGTCCGTAACCGGGGACACGGCTAATCGATTAGGTTTAAACCCTCTGCAGAGGTTTGTACACTTTACCCGCAAGATTCGATCCCTCTCTTTACGTTCTCGCACTTCAGAGTGTTTGAGAACAAGATGACCGAAACATGGTCTTCCAAAGAGTTCCTCGACCACCGTCCGGTACTCAACCCATCCTACCGTAGTTCTACATCTGCTAGTACCGTCCCAGCCAGAGTCACAACTAGGGTCAACCAAGCGAGCCCATAATGACTTGCGGTTGCACAGTAAGCTTCCGGCGTGAAGTATTCTTCCGTCTCTTTGAGTCTGGGTGAAGCTTTCCAAGATGTCATGGCGCTTCTCCATGCATCCCGGCCAACCACTGGTTTCTCCAGGTGCCCGTCAACCGCCCTTCACCCAGTGAGTGTGTATTGAATTCTTGTCTTGAGTCTTGAAGTCTTGAGGCCTTGAAGATGCAGTCCTTGCAGATTCCATCATGGAGTTGTCATCATTGGCGTAGAGCCTCCATTCTCACACCACTCCGAGCACTCATACCAAACCCGTCTACTATAGCGTAGCATTAAAATAAATAACGTCCGGGCTTGGTAACAGGGTGATGGGTTCCTACCTCATGCATACTACTCAACTACAAGGATTCAATAACACTACTGAGGGGTGGTTGCAAAGGTGCCACTATATGCAATAAAACATAGGTATGAAACCATGGTCAAAGTGAACTTGCCTTGTTGACGATCTTCGAAAACTAGGGATTCGTAGTAGCAAGCTTCGCACTCCGGAAAATTCTACCGAGACAACAAATAATCACAATAAGCACATAGCATAGGACCACATAACACAATAGCATAGCAATAGCAACATAACACATCAAAACAACCAAATCAAAACCCAATGGAAAACTCAAAGAAAATCACTCAAGGTTTTTCCTACTTCAAGCAACAACTAAAATAGTTTTATATAATAAAAAAAAATTCCTAACATAACTTATCATGGTTTTAGGTTAACTTAACAGAAAAGATTTCACTAATCAACTAGGAGCAAAAAGAATTAATTTAAAACCTATTATGAAACTCTTATTAGGCCTAATCCAATTTCTATAAAAAAACTTTTATTAATTATAAATAAAAGTTCATCCTATAAAGTGACAGAAACTATCCTAGAATAATCAATCACATGTAAAAAATAAATTTATTTACTAATTAAAATAATAGGAAAACAGTAGCTAGTTAATTAATTAGGATTAACAAGATTCTGCTTAAAACTAATATTTTATTAATCCTAAAATACCCAAATTAATTTTTATGGTTAGGTAATGTCAAAATAAAGTTGGGACAAAAGAATCATCCAAAAATAATTTTTCTAACTCAAGTTATAGCAGATTTACTATTCTGACTAAAACTAAATTAAGGCAATTTTAATTAATTTTAACATAGCTAAATATATATTCTACAGAAACTACAGAAAAATTGCAACCCAACAAAAAAGAATCACTCAAAATATTAAACAGAATAAAAGATATGAATTTTTCAAAACAGAAACTATTCTGTTAAAACAGAAAAACAAAATAAAAGAAAAAGGCCTAATGGGCCTAAACTACGACTTGTCGTAAAATAACCTAAGCGGGCCTAGGGTTTAGTCGAATCGGGCGGTCTAAACTAATCTAACTAAAACCAAAATAAACCGAATAGACCGTACCCCTTGGGGTTATAATCTAGACCCTCGATCTAGATCTAACGGTGGTGGGGGGTTCTCGGCGACTCACCGTGGGAAGGCACGGCGACGGTCGACGGCTGCTCGGGCGGCGTTAGCGCGGCGGCTCGGTGGTCCGGGGCGACGGCGGAGGCCTCCGTGGTGCTGGCGAGCAAGGGAGCTCGGGGTGGGGTCAGGCGAGTTCGGGTGGTCGGTCGGTCGGCAGCGAGCTCGGGCGGTGGCGTTCGGTGATCGACAGCAGCGACGTGCTCGGCTCTGGAGCTCAGGCGAGGGCACGGGAGGTGTGGTCGGCGAGGAGTCCGGAGGTGGTCTCAAAGCGAGCTCGGGGTGGTCGGGGTGGCGGAACAGGCTAATGGCGCGACGGCGGCTCTCGGGCTCCGCGAGCTCGTCTGGGGAGAGGGGTCCGCGAGGGCTAGGGGGGAATGGGGTGCAGGCGACGGCTTAAATAGCCGGGGGCTCGTCGGGGTAAGGGAGGCGGTCGGGAGAGGATCGGCATCCGGATCCTTCGGATCCGGCGATCTGCAGTGTGACGTGGCGTGGCGGGGCGAGGAGGAAGAAGAAGGGGGGCCAGTGTCGATGAGAGAGGAGGGTGGGAGCGAGCGGGTGGCCGATCTGGAGGGGTTGAGGCGAGGTGAGGTGAGAGGGAGCTGGGCAGCTCGGTGGCCTGGTGGGCTGGCTGGGCTGCTTTGGCCTTGAGGGTTTGTCGTATTGGTTGGGCCAAGGGCTGGTGGCGCTGAGAGGGGTTCCTTTTTAAATTTTATTTTTTAAAATAAAACAAAACAGTATATCTTTTAAAATATAAATATTTTATATAGGGTATATATATACCAAAATGATCAGGGAATATTTCCTTTCATTTGAACATTTTTCCAAAGACAAAATCCAAACTTTATAAAAATCCATTTTTTCAAATTCAAATAAAATTCAGATTTGAATCCAAAACTTTTGGCATTGTTTCCTCTGATATTTTTGGAGTGTCATGTTTGCTCCTCTCATACTTTTGATCAAGTATTTATCGGGCATAGTTTTGAAATGATTCCCACTTGCCAAAGTTTGAATTTCAAATTCAAAACTCAAAATTTGAAAGAGGGTTTCAAAGCACTTTCAGATGACTTTCAACTTGATACTTTTAACTTCCAACTCATATTTCATATAATTGAAGAAGTCATTTTATCTTCCCTCATGAAAATCATTGAGTTGCATAAAGCTTTGAATTTGAAATATATTCTCAAATGAAATTCAAATCTTTTCAAAACCCTTCTCATTCCAAATGGAAGAAGTCATGTCATCTTCACTCTAGGTTTTGGTGTTGGAATGAATTTGAATTCATTGAGATCCAAAAGGCAAAGGAGAAAGTTTTGGGAAAGTCATTTCATTCCCACTCATTCAACTTTCAAAAGTTTCAAATTTCACTCAGTTTCACTCATTCAATCAAACCAACAATCAGACAACAAGCATAGTTATTTATTTAATATAACATTCCAAAATTTAGAATTTTGGGATGTTACAAACCTACCACACTTAAAATGAATCTCGTCCTCGAGATTGAAGAAACTAACAAGAAAAGGTTAGGGGTTGGGGTCTTCTAGCAAGAGTTACGTCGAAAAGGTCGGGTGCTACCACACTTAAAAGCAAGGTTACAGTTCCAATAAACTCAGATACTTCCTCCGGAGTGTTGACAATGTCGTCCCTTCACATATCTTACAATAGCTCCTCTGTCGGAAGCATAGAGTTTTCCTCGAGAATCTTGGGTCGGTTCGTCAAAGTTGAAAGTTGTCCGGATTTGGATCTTCTTAGTGATAGGTCCGTGTCCATTCTAGACAACTATCGAAATACTCATGGTGGTCTACAATTTATGGTTTCTCCTGCAGAAAACGGGTCTGGGTTGAACCTCACCGTATAACCTACGATTGGCAACGGTTGCCTGTAAAGGGGTTTCATCGTCCTACCATTCTTTGGTTTTTTATGGCTTATCGCGTCGACACTCTTCTAAGGTTTTCGAGGCTCTCTGATTTTCCATCAACATATGATAGTTCATGATAGAAGTCTTCGGTATGGGGGCCAATCCATCCCGTACTTGAATCATTACCACATACGTAAATATCGAATCACGTATTCTAACACTTGGGCATACTCACAAGCATTGCAGAATTTTCTCTTGTTCTCGGACTGGTTTACGAGTAAATCCATGGTTTCTGCAAGCCAAACAAAACATCTATCGTTACTTCATCACTCTTAGGTTTTGCGTAATCTCCTACGAAGCGTATGCTGATTGGACTGCTGATTCCTCAATTTATTCCTTTATCAAGGTTATATCGGTTTCCTTTCAAAATCCACGGGCACGTGGGTTATGGCCCACTTCAACACTAGTGCAGCTTTAACTTCATCCTTGGAGTAACTCTCTTGTTCCATATTACACCTCCTTTAAATCCAGTAGTACTCTGTTTCTTCATCATATCAAAAGCAAAATTCCAACTTATTTTGTCCAGCTTCCTACTATGGACCGTCATGGATAACACATTTCTTTCTTCAATGATCCTGTGGTTTTACAGAGTACTATGACCAAAATTGCACAAGTTTATCCATAACATCTCATTATTCTCATATCAATCTTTCATTACATCCTTAATCATTTTCGTGAATCCAAATTCCAAAAGTTTATTACAAATGCTGCCACCCACATGGTTCGGTATGGTCGGACATTACTTCCAACTTTATTCATTTTTCCTCCTTGAGGATTCTTGATCCCACCGGAATTGTGCGACATGTGCCTTGAATTCTTCAATCTTCTTTTCATTGTGGTGGCCTTGAGCTTCACCTCCATCATCTCGAGATGCACTTCGCTTAGGTATTCCTGAGTATATGAGTCTTGCTTCAAGTATTTCTCCGATCGACGATGGCTTCCATGGCTGCTTCACGAACAGCATCGAAGAAAGTTGCTTGTGGCACACGTGAAATGAAAAGTACTGCCCCATCATTTTGGGCAAACTCCTTTCAAATGGTGGAGGTGTACCTCCACATACCAAAGTTCCACTCCCTTATGCATGAAGGGTAGCCTTTGTAGACTGCATCTCCTTCAAGGTGAATATGCTTCATCATGTCCTTGAGATCTTGGGTAATCATGATCACTTGTCGGGGTCATGATCGTTTCCGACCTTTAAGGAAAGACTTCGTAAAGGGTCGTCATCTGCAGTTAGAAACAGAAATGATGCTCGAATTAAGGTACTTATCTCTGGGGCATACATTCATATCATCCAAACAGAACTTCAAACTCAATTTCCAATTTCCTGTTTATGCATCACAACTCACTTTCTTCCATGTTCATCAAAAATATTAATTTCCAAGATAAAATATGGCAACTCCTTAAAGCTTTTCAGCATGTGACATTACAACTTTATTGAGTCATGAACTATTACAATCTCAGCGTAATCTATTACATAATTCAACTCATTGAGCTCATGAAAATGAAATTGCTTTCTACTACTCCATATCAAAATTCCAACTACTCAACTCCAGCTTTCATCTTGTCGGGACATTTAATAGCATAATGTCCTGCCCCCTTGCAGCGAAAAACAAATGACTTCCGACATGTCTCGGGCTTCTTTGTGACTATCACGGACTCCTTGGATTTTGGCTTCTTTTACGGACATTTACTAGCGTAATGACCTAAATCCTTGCATCTGTAACAAGTGATATGACTTAGGTCCTTCTCTGCAAAAGTTGCGTCGTTCTCGGATTGTCTTCTCTTCACGGATTTTGCTGTAATGCTCGAGTTTCTATCTCCGGGGTCAAACTTCACTTCTGCTGTTGGAAAATATCCCGGATACTCTTTTCTTCCTTGGGGCAATCTGTGAAAAATGTCCTTCTTCTCCACATGAATAGCGAGGCATTGGAGTAAAATCTGTTGAGGCCTTCTCCATCAAGGTCTTCAACACTTTCATTAAATCCTTGGTTCTTTCATAACTTCTCGGAGAGCTTCTTTCATTCCATCTTCACCTTGAATAGTTTGTTGCACCGTGGAGTAAATGTGACCTTTGCACGGGTAGTGGGTGGTTCCTTCACACAGAAGCAAGTCACACAGCTAGTTGGGCATTCCTCGGTGGGTGTTTCTCCTCACAATGAGGGCATCCATCTTTGTGTTCCCCACAGGTGTGTCCTATTTCTCCATAAATCTTGCAGAGCACAAGGTTTACTTCTTGGTGCATCATTGTGTTTCGGATAAGGCGTGATTTCAACAGGTCTTCTTGAATTCCTCCCAAGTTCTTGCTCCATTAAATCCTGTATGGCTTGATGCATGTTCCACCAGGTTGCAGCACTTTCGTAAAGTATTGAAGAGCATATTGAACCTCATACTTCCTCGAAACCAAATTGCTCCCAAGTGATTTTCCATGTTCGCATCCATAGCTCTGCTCGGGCTGAGTCTTGGTCCAGAGAATATCAGTCCAACTTCATTCATCATCTATGGGGTTCAAGGGTTTTAGGGTGAGATGAGAGAGAGGTGGGGAGGATATACACAATACAAACAATAGTTTTTGAAGAAACAAGTTTTATTTTTGGGGCTGTCGGAAAAACATCAAACAAATGACAGCTCACAAATCATCGCATCTAACGTAGGTGTGTAACAGGGGTTTGGTCTTCTAAAGGTCAAATAATTCTTCAGATCCTTCAAGTCTTCGGAGTCTTCAACGGTTGTAGCTTCAATTCTTCTAATACATGGTGAAATCCTCTTTACTCTGAAGGGGTCATCAGTTCTCCGATATCTAATCCTTCTTGGAGCGTCTTCAGTTGATCCTCCGAGTGATCAAAGGATAAAGGGTATATTCTAACTATTTGAGGTGAGAGGTCTATTTGATAAAATCAGAAAAGATGAAAGTAAGAGTCTTTTGAAAATAAAGTTTTAGAAATTTCCTATCCTAGGGGCTTTCCGATTTCTAGGGTCACGTTCTCATACCAACATGTGCTCGATACCATATCAGTAGCGACCCGACCTCGACGGTCAAGCCTACGTATTCTTTATGCCATCCTCGGATCGGTATCTTTGGCACACACAAGACATCAATGTATATATCAAGTGCAATCACATGTATAAATAAGCGTAAAATGATATATACCTCATAATACTCAGCGGAAACAATCAAGCGGGTGTGGAGTCCCATCAACGCCATCGGCGGGTTGAGTGTGACCGTAACCCTATATGGTAACTCTTACTCGTCGAAGAAAATCCTGCAACATGATACGTTGCAACCGTGTAGGTCAAGACATTGAATGTCTTGGCAAGATCTAATAAGAGAAATCAGATGGTAAAACTATACTATATGCAATTTGGCTTTGTGGCTCAGTATCGAGTTGTGTTTGCATAAAAGCTGATTTTATTTTCCCTACATCAAAGGAATAAATGAAGTCTGTACTATGGAGTTTTCTATCATGACATTGTTCCGCCAACCGATGTCTCATAGCCCAAAATCATCATAAGTTGCCCACAATTAAGTTATCAGTCCGGTGTTGAGAGTTCTGAGATAGATCCAAGTCCAGGTGCTCAAATTGTCCGTAACCGGGGACACGGCTAATCGATTAGGTTTAAACTCTCTGCAGAGGTTTGTACGTTTCATAATAGATTTTTAATTAACTCTTTTTGCTCCTAGTTGCTTAGTGAATTCTTTTCTGTTAAGTTAACCTAAAACCATGATTAGGTTTTGATAAGAAATTTTCATTATATAAAACTACTTTTAGTTGTTGTTTGAAGTAGGAAATTTGAGTTGGTTTTCTTTGAGTTTTCCCTTTGGATTTGGTTCTGGTTGTTTTGGTGTGTTATTGTTACTTTTGCTATGCTATTGTGTTATGTGGTCCTATGCTATGTGCTTATTGTGATTATTTGTTTGTCTCGGTAGAATTTTCCGGTCTGAAGCTTGCTACTCTGAATCCTAGTTTTCAAGATCGTCAACAAGGGAAGTTCACTTTGACCATGCTTTCATACCTATGTTTTATTGCATTTAGTGGCACCCTTGCAACCACCCCTCAATAGTGTTATTGAATCCTTGTAGTTGAGTAGTATGCATGAGGTAGGAACCCATTCCCTGTTACCAAGCCGGGACGATATTTTATTTAATGCTACGCTATAGTAGGCGGGGTTTGGTATGAGTACTCGGGAGTGGTGTGAGAATGGAGGATTCTCGTCAATGGCGACAACTCCATGATGGAATCTGCAAGGACTGCATCTTCAAGGCCTCAAGACTTCAAGACTCAAGACAAGAATTCAATACACACTCTTGGGTGAAGGATTGTTGTGGGCACCTGGAGAAACCAGTGGTTGGCCGGGATGCATGGAGAAGCGCCATGACATCTTGCGAAAGCTTCACCCAGACTCAAAGAGACGGAAGAATACTTCATGCCCGAAGCTTACCTGCAACCGCAAGTCATTATGGGCTCGGCTTGGTTGACCTTAGTTGTGACTCTGGCTGGGGCGGTACTAGCAGATGTAGAACTACGGTAGGATGGGTTGAGTACCGGACGGTGGTCGGAGGAACTCTTTGGAAGACCATGTTTGGTCATCTTGTTCTCAAACACTCAAGTGCGAGAACGTAAAGAGAGGATCGAATCTTGCGGGTAAAGTGTACAAACCTCTGCGGAGGGTTAAAACCTAATCGATTAGCCGTGTCCCGATTCACGGACAATTTGAGCATCTGGACTTGGATCTATCTGGAACTCTCAACCTTTGGATTGATAACTTAATTGTGGGCAACATATGATGATTTTGGGCTATGAGACATCGGTTGGCGGAACCATGTCATGATAGAAAACTCCATAGTACAGACTTCATTTATTCCTTTGATGTAGGAAAATAAATCAGCTTTTACGCGAACAAAACTCGACCACGAGCCACAAAGCCATATTGCATATAGTATAGTTTTATCATCTGTTTTCTCATGTTGTGATCTTGCCGGTACATTCAATGTACTGACCTACACGGCTGCAACGTATCATGTCGCAGATATGTTTCTTCCGACGAGTAAGAGTATGGTACAGGGTTACGGTCTACACTCAACCTGCCGATGGCGTTGATGGGACTCCACACCCGACTATTTGTTTCCGCTGTGACTTATGAGGTATATATCAGTTTTACGTTAATTATACATGTGATTGCACTTTGATATATACATTGATGTCTTGTGTGCCCATCTTATCGATCCGAGGATGGCACAGCAACACAGAGGCTTGACCGTCTGAGGTCGGGTCGCTACATGAAGCTAGTGGTGCAAGTTGACACATTACGGGAATATATGGCGAGACAAGTGGTGACAGGAATTGCCTGATTTTGTACTATCTTCGCGCCTTAAATGTTATTGTTGATTACCATGCATTGTTCTTGGATATTTTAATGAGATTCTTATGGGCAACAAGAAGGAAGGGGTGCTTTCAGACCACAAATATTTATGCAAGCCTTTCGTGATTCCCTCATAGAATGCAACCTCTTAGATATGGGGCTTGACGGAGACATATTTACATGGAGAAGGGGTCATAGATGAGAGAGGTTGGACCGCACAACTTATGACCCAAGGTGGAGTAATTTATTTCCTATGGTTGGTGTTATGCATGAGGACTTCACAAAGTCTGTTCACCAGACAATCAATGTTAGTTGTGATTATATCTCTGATGTAAACGCTATTACACCAAATAGAAAGAACTGATTGAAGTAAAGTGAATGCTTGAAAAGATGGTTGATGAGGTGGTCGAGGCTTCTTGGTAGGTCATAATTAGTCGGCCAGGAGGCCTCGACCAGCATGTGAAGGTGGCCCATAAGGCCCTCCATGCATGGGACATGCACATATTAAAAGAAACTCAACGTCATATATGGGCTCTCAGGGACGAAGGGGATGTGGTGATGACTGGTCCGCAGTAGGACGAGGCAACTATGAAGCAACAGGAAATCCATTTCAATTTGAGAAAATTCAAGAGAAAGAAGAGATGAAATGGATACAATATAGTCATGCAAATGGAGGAAACACGGTGATCAAAATACATCATGTTTTCATACTTTTGCCTTTGTGCACAAAAATTTCAATATGGTTACGCAGTTAAAAGATGATAATGACAACTTGATCTAAGGATAAGAGGAGTTGGTGTCCCATATTAACTTCTACTTCCAACACTTGTTCTCTAGTGAACTTATGGATCCTTCCCGGGAGGTTATTAACAAAGTGAAGCCATGTGTAATTGCGATATCAATGAAGCTCTATGTTCTCCTTAAACTCATTGTTAAGTTAAAAAATATCTCTGTTTGATATTGGCGACCTCAAGGATCTTGGTTTGGACGATGATCTTCATGTTGTTTTCTTCAAAAGGTATTGTCCATTGTTGGGTGGCAAGCTTACCAATGAAGTCATCAGAGCTCTTAAATCGGGGCTAGTTCCAGAAGATTGGAACAACACAATCATTGTTTTAATTACCAAAGTTGACTACCCTGAGGAGAGAACACAATATAGTCCTATCGGTCCTTGTAACATTCTCTCTAAGGTTATTTCTAAGGTTTTCGCATGGAGGCTTAATCTTATATTACTAGAGATAGTGTCATCCAATCAAAGTGCTTTCTCCCGGTTGGCTGATAATGGATAACAAACTGGTGGTGTATCAATCTTACCAGACAATCAAGTAAATGAGGAATGGAAAGTATGGCATGTGTGTTATCAAGCTTGGCATGCTCAAGGCGTACCATATGGTGGAATGGATTTTCTTAAGAAGATGTTGAATTGGTGTGGCATTTCCCCCATATGGATAATATGATCATGTGTTGTGTATGGTCTATTAATTACCAAGCTCGCTTCAACATGGGTGAAATAGAAAGGTTTACCCCTACTAGGGGTCTTTGCCAAGGCGACCCCTTATCTACGTATCTATTTTTTACTAAGTGATGAGGGATTGGCTAATATTTTGATGCATGCGGAGGATCAGGCAACCTTATGGGGTCTGAATGTGTCGGGCAACCCCATCTATCGCGCATCTATTATTTCTCGATGAATCTCTAATACTGATGAAGGTTGATGCTGAAAATGATACAACTCTAAGAAATGTTCTCCAAGCATATTGTGCAACATCATGTCAAGGAGTTAGTGATTCCAAATCAAGCATTTTTTTCCAGTCCTTTTACTTCCGTTGATAAGGTGGAGGTATGTTCACTTCTAGCATTAAGACTGAAGCAATAATTGATAAATATTTAGGCCTCCGACCTCTATTTGGAGTCCAGAGATATGAATATTTCCTGCATTTGATTGATAGTGTGAGTTTGGTAGGATACAAGGATGATACGTCTCCAACGTATCTATAATTTTTGATTGCTCCATGCTATATTATCTACTGTTTTAGGCAACATTGGGCTTTATTATCCACTTTTATATTATTTTTGGGACTAACCTATTAACCGGAGGCCCAGCCCAGATTTAACCGGAGGCCCAGCCCAGATTTGTTGTTTTATGCCTATTTCAGTGTTTCGAAGAAAAGGAATATCAAACGGAGTCAAAACAGAATGAAATCAACTGGAGAAGTTATTTTTGGAAGGAAAGCCACCGGATAGGCTTGGGCTCTACGTCGGAAGATACGGGAGCTGGCCACGAGGGTGGGGCGCGCCCACCCCTAGGGCACGCCCCTGCCTCGTGGGGCCCCAAGCTCCACCGACGTACCCCTGCACCCATATATACCTCGTATCATAAAACTTCCGAGCAGAAGATAGATCGGGAGTTCCGCCGCATAAAACCTCGAGCCACAAAACCTCTCGGGAGCCCTTTAGGCGCCTGCGGAAGGGATCCCATCACCGATGGCCATCTTCATCATCCGGCGCTATCCATGACGAGGAGGAGTAGTTCACCCTCGGGGCTGAGGTATGTACCAGTAGCTATGTATTTGATCTCTCTCTCTCGTGTTCTCTCTCGTGTTCCCTCTATGGCACGATCTTGATGTATCCCGAGCTTTGCTATTGTAGTTGGATCTTATGATGTTTCTCCCCCTCTACTCTCTTGTGATGAATTGAGTTTCCCCTTTGAAGTTATCTTATCGGATTGAGTCTTTTATGAGAACACTTGATGTATGTCTTCCCGTGCTTATCTGTGGTGACAATGGGATATCATGTGCCACTTGATGTATGTTTTGGTGATCAACTTGCGGGTTCCACCCATGAACCTATGCATAGGGGTTGGCACACGTTCTTGACTCTCCGGTAGAAACTTTGGGGCACTCTTTGAAGTACTTTGTGTTGGTTGGATGAATCTGAGATTGTGTGATGCATATCGTATAATCATGCCCACGGATACTTGAGGTGACAATGGAGTATCTAGGCGACATTAGGGTTTTGATTGATTTGTGTCTTAAGGTGTTATTCTAGTACGAACTCTTTTATAGATTGATCCGAAAGAATAGCTTTGAGGTGGTTTCGTACCCTACCATAATCTCTACGTTTGTTCTCCGCTATTAGTGGCTTTTGAGTGACTCTTTGTTGCATGTTGAGGGATTGTTATATGATCTATCTATGTTATTATTTTTGAGAGAACTTGCACTAGTGAAAGTATGAACCCTAGGCCTTGTTTCCTATCATTGCAATACCGTTTACGCTCACTTTTATATTTTCAGATTACAAAAATCTATATCTACCAGCCATATTGCACTTGTATCACCATCTCTTCGCCGAACTAGTGCACCTATACAATTTACCATTGTATTGGGTGTGTTGGGGACACAAGAGACTCTTTGTTATTTGGTTGCAGGGTTGTTTGAGAGAGACCATCTTCATCCTACGCCTCCCATGGATTGATAAACCTTAGGTTATCCACTTGAGGGAAATTTGCAACTGTCCTACAAACCTGTGCACTTGCAGGCCCAACAACGTCTACAAGAAGAAGGTTGTGTAGTAGACATCAAAGGAGAAGATGTTCTCTTATGGAGGAAAGGAGACGCTTCTCAAGGCAGTGGCACAAGCAATCACAACGTATGATATGTCTGTCTTCAAGCTTCCTAGATAGATAACAAAAGATATCACATATGCTATATATGACCCGTTACTAGCGGGGAGACGAGGATGGCAATAAGTATATGCACTGGTTCACAAAGTGAAAGATGTGTGTATTCCTAAGGAAAGAGGGGGCATGGGTTCAAGAGAGTTAAAAAGTTTTAATTTTTAAAAGATGGTATTATGTCACCCAGGACCCGTGGGATGAATAAGGTGAAGGAAATATGCCCTAGAGGCAATAATAAAGTTATTATTTATTTCCTTATATCATGATAAATGTTTATTATTCATGCTAGAATTGTATTAACCGGAAACATAATACATGTGTGAATACATAGACAAACAGAGTGTCACTAGTATGCCTCTACTTTACTAGCTCGTTAATCGAAGATGGTTATGTTTCCTAACCATAGACATGAGTTGTCATTTGATTAACGGGATCACATCATTATGAGAATGATGTGATTGACTTGACCCATTCCGTTAGCTTAGCACTTGATCGTTTAGTATGTTGCTTATGCTTTCTTCATGACTTATACAAAGTTCACTGCAACTATGAGATTATGCAACTCCGTTTACGGAGGAACACTTTGTGTGCTACCAAACGTCACAACGTAATCGGGTGATTATAAAGGTACTCTCAGGTGTCTCCAAAAGTATATGTTGAGTTGGCATAATTGAGATTAGGTTTTGTCACTCCGATTGTCGGAGAGGTATCTCTGGGCCTTCTCGGTAATACTCATCACCTAAGCCTTGCAAGCATTGTAACTAATGAGTTAGTTATGAAATGATGTATTACTGAGCGAGTAAAGAGACTTGCGTAACGAGATTGAACTAGGTATTGGATACCGACGATCGAATCTCGGGCAAGTAACATACCGATGACAAAGGGAACAACGTATGTTGTTATGCGGTTTGACCGATAAGGATCTTCGTAGAATATGTAGGAACCAATATGAACATCCAGGTTCCGCTATTGGTTATTGACCGAGAATAGTTCTAGGTCATGTCTACATAGTTCTCGAACCCGTAGGGTCCGCACGCTTAACGTTACGATGATAGTTTATTATGAGTTTATAAGTTTTGATGTACGAAGTTTGTTGAAGTCCGGATGTGATCACGGACATGACGAGTCTCGAAATGGTCGAGACATAAAGATCGATATATTGGAAGCCTATGTTTGGACTTGGAAGGTTCGGATGAAATCGGGATTTTACCGAACACCGGGGGTTCTTGGAACCCTCCGGGGTCAATGGGCCTTTATGGGCCATAAGGGAGAAGAGGAGGGCGGCCAGGGCAGGCAGCGCCCCCTCCCCTAGTCCAAATAGGACAAGGAGAGGGGGCGCCCCTTCCTCTTCCCCTCCCCAAGTCCTAATCCAACTAGGAAGAGGGGAGTCCTACTCCGGTGGGAGTAGGACTCCTCCCAGCGCCTCCCCTAGGGCCGGCCGCACCCCCCTTCCTCCTTTATATCTGAGGCAGGGGCACCCCATGACACACAAGTTGATCTCGGATCGTTCCTTAGCCGTGTGCGGTGCCCCCTCCACCATATTCCACTTGGTCATATCGTCATGAGCTTAGGCGAAGCCTGCGCCGATAAAGTCATATCGTCAGCGGAGCTTAGGCCAAGCCCTGCGTCGGTGGAGCATCATCATCGTCACCACACCGTCGTCTTGTGGAACTCATCCCCGACGCTTTCTGGATCGGGCCGGGGATCGTCATCGAGCTGAGCGTGTCTGAACTCGGAGGTGCCGTGCGTTCGGTACTTGGATCGGTCGGATCGTGAAGGCGTCGACTACATCAACAGCGTTGTTATAACGCTTCGCTTACGGTCTCACGAGTGCGTGGACATACACTCTCCCTCTCATTGCTATGCCATCACCATGATCTTGCGTGTGCGTAGGAAATTTTTAAATTACTCGTTCCTCAACGATGGCATCCGAGCCTGGTTTTATGCGTTGATGTCATATGCACGAGTAGAACACAAGTGAGTTGTGGGCGATATAAGTCATCTGCTTACCAGCATGTCATACTTTGGTTGGCGGTATTGTGAGATGAAGTGGCCGGACCGACATTACGCGTCACGCTTCTGCGAGACTGGTTTCACCGCTTGAGCACTCGTTGCTTAAAGGTGACCGCGGGTGTCTGCTTCTCTCACTTTAGTTGAACCGAGTGTGGCTCGCCCGGTCCTTGCGAAGGTTAAAACAGCACCAACTTGACAAACTATCGTTGTGGTTTTGGTGCGTAGGTAAAACGGTTCTTGCTCAGCCCGTAGTAGCCACGTAAAACTTGCAACAACAAAGTAGAGGGCGTCTAACTTGTTTTTGCAGGGCATGTTGTGATGTGATATGGTCAAGGCGTGATGCTATATTTTATTGTATGAGATGATCATGTTTTGTAACCAAAGTTATCGGCAATGGCAGGAGCCATATGGTTGTCGCTTTATTGTATGAAATGCAAAAGCCATGTAATTGCTTTACTTTATCACTAAGCGATAGCGATAGTCGTAGAAGCAATAGTTGGCGAGGCGACAACGATGCTACGATGGAGATCAAGGTGTCGCGCGGTGACAATGGTGGTCATGATTGCTCGGAGATGGAGATCACAAGCACAAGATGATGATGGCCATATCATATCACTTATATTGATTGCATGTGATGTTTATCCTTTATGCATCTTATCTTGCTTTGATTGGCGGTAGCATTATAAGATGATCTCTCACTAAAATTATCAAGAAGTGTTCTCCTGAGTATGCACCGTTGCTAAAAGTTCGTAGTACCCGACACCACGTGATGATCGGGTGTGATAAGTTCTCGTTCATCTACAACGGGTGCAAGCCAGTTTTGCACACGCAGAATACTCGGTTAAACTTGACGAGCCTAGCATATGCAGATATGGCCTCGGAACACGGAGACCGAAAGGTCGGCGTGAATCATATAGTAGATATGATCAACATAGTGATGTTCACCATTGAAAACTACTCCATCTCACGTGATGATCGGTTATGGTTTAGTTGATTTGGATCACGTAATCACTTAGATGACTAGAGATGTGTCTGTCTAAGTGGGAGTTTTTAGTATGATTAATTGAACTTAAATTTATCATGAACTTAGTACTGATAGTATTTTGCTTGTCTATGTTTCTTGTAGATAGATGGCTCGTGCTATTGTTCCGTTGAATTTTAATGCGTTCCTTGAGAAAGCAAAGTTGAAAGATGATGGTAGCAATTACACGGACTGGGTCCGTAACGAGGATTATCCTCATTGCTGCACGTAAGAATTACGTCTGGAAGCACCGCTGGGTGCGAACTGCTGCAGAACAACGCCGAAGTTGTGAGCGTCTAGCGAGCAAAGCGATGACTACTCTATAGTTCAGTGTGCCATGCTTTACGGCTTAGAACCGGGTCTTCAACGGCGTTTTGAGCGTCATGGAGCATATGAGATGTTCCAAGAGTTGAAGTTAATATTTCAAGCAAATGCCCGGATTGAGAGATATGAAGTCTCCAATAAGTTCTATAGCTGCAAGATGGAGGAGAATAGTTATGTCGGTGAGCACATACTCAAAATGTGCGGGTATAATAATCACTTGATTCAGCTGGGAGTTAATCTTCCGGATGATAGTGTCATTGATGAAATTCTCCAATCACGCCACCAAGCTACAAGAGCTTCGTGATGAACTATAATATGCAAGGGATGACTAAGACAATTCTGAGCTCTTACATGAATGCTAAAAGCAGCGGAGGTAGAAATCAAGAAAGAGCATCAAGTGTTGATGGTCAACAAGACCACTAGTTTCAAGAAAAAGGGTAAAGGGAACAAGAAGGAAACTTCAAAAGAACAGCAAGAAAGTTGCTGCTCAAGAGAAGAAACCCAAGTCTGGACCTAAGCACAGGCCGAGTGTTTTACTGCAAGCGATGGACCTTTGAAGCGGAACTGCCCCAAGTATTTGGCGGATAAGAAGGATGGCAAGGTGAACAAAGGTATATGTGATATACATGTTATTGATGTGTACCTTACTAGAGCTCGTAGTAGCACTGGTATTTGATCTGGTTACATTGCTAATATTTGCAACTCGAAGCAGGACTAGGGAATAGACGAGCACCGCAAAGGGCGAGGTGACGATCGCGTGGGAAACGGTTCCAAAGTCAATGTGATCGCGATCGGCACGCTACCTCTACATCTACCTTGGGATTAGTTTTGACCTAAATAATTGTTATTTGGTGCCGCGTTGAGCATGAACATTATATCTGGATCTTGTTTAATGCGAGGCGGTTATTCATTTAAATCAGAGAATAATGGTTGTTCTATTTATATGAGTAATATCTTTTATGGTCATGCACCCTTGAAGAATGGTCTATTCTTGTTGAATCTCGACAGTAGTGATACACATATTCATAATGTCGAAGCCAAAAGATCAGAGTTAATAATGATAGTGCAACTTATTTGTGCCCTTGCCGTTTAGGTCATATCGATGTAAAACGCATGAAGAAACTCCATACAGATGGACTTTTGGAATCACTTGATTATGAATCACTTGGTACTTGCGAACCGTGCCTCATGGGCAAGATGACTAAAACACCGTTCTCGGTTGTATGGAGAGAGCAACAGATTTGTTGGAAATCATACATACAGATGTATGTGGTCCGATGAATGTTGAAGCTCGTGGCGGATATCGTTATTTTCTCACCTTCACGGATGATTTAAGCGATACGGGTATATCTACTTAATGAAGCATAAATCTGAAACATTTGAAAAGTTCAAAGAATTTCAGAGTGAAGTTGAAAATCATCGTAACAAGAAAATAAAGTTTCTATGATCTGATCGTGGAGGAGAATATTTGAGTTCTGAGTTTGGTCTACATTTGAAGCAATGCGGAATAGTTTAGCAACTCACGCCACCGGAACACCACAGCGTAATGGTGTGTCGAGCGTCGTGTCGTACTTTACTAGATATGGTGCGATCTATGATGTCTATTTCGATTTACCGCTATCATTTTGGGGTTATGCTTTAGAGGCGGCCGCATTCACGTTAAATAGGACACCGTCAAAATCCGTTGAGGCGACACCTTATGAACTATGGTTTGGCAAGAAACCAAAGTTGTCGTTTCGAAAGTTTGGGGTTGCGATGCTTATGTGAAAAAGCTTCAACCTGATAAGCTTGAACCCAAATCGGAAAAATGTGTCTTCATAGGATACCCAAAGGAGACAATTGGGTATACCTTCTATCACAGATCCGAAGGCAAGACATTCGTTGCTAAGAATGGATCCTTTCTAGAGAAGGAGTTTCTCTCGAAAGAAGTGAGTGGGAGGAAAGTAGAACTTGATGAGGTAACAGTACCAGCTCCCTTATTGGAAAGTAGTTCATCACAGAAATCGGTTTCTGTGACACCTACACCAGTTAGCGAGGAAGATAATGATAATGATCATGAAACTTCAGATCAAGTTGTCATTGAACTTCGTAGATCAACCAGAATAAAATCCACACCAGAGTGGTACGGTAATCCTATTCTGGAAGTCATGCTACTAGATCATGGTGAACCTACGAACTATGAAGAAGCGATGGTGAGCCCAGATTCCGCAAAATGGCTTGAAGCCATGAAATCTGTGATGGGATCCATGTATGAGAACAAAGTATGGACTTTGGTTGACTTGCCCGATGATCGGCAAGCCATTGAGAATAAATGGATCTTTAAGAAGAAGACCGACGATGGTAATGTAACTGTCTATAAAGCTCGACTTGTTGCGAAAGGTTTTCGATAAGTTCAAGGGGTTGACTACGATGAGACTTTCTCACCCGTAGCGATGCTTAAGTCTGTCCAAATCATGTTAGCAATTGCTGCATTTTATGATTATGAAATTTGGCAAATGGATGTAAAAACTGCATTCTTGAATGGATTTCTAGAAGAAGAGTTGTATATGATGCAACCAGAAGGTTTTGTTGATCCAAAAGGTGCTAACAAAATGTGCAAGCTCCAATGATCAATTTATGGTGCAGTGCAAGCCTCTCGGAGTTGGAATAAGCGCTTTGATAGTGTGATCAAAGCATATGGTTTTATCTGAGACTTTTGGAGAAGCTTTGTATTTACAAGAAAGTGAGTGGGAGCTCTGTAGCATTTCGATATTATATGTGAGCGACATATTATTAATCGGAAATGATATAGAATTCTGGATAGCATAAAGGATACTTGAATAAAAGTTTTTCAATGAAAGACCTCGGTGAAGCTGCTTACATATTGGGCATCAAGATCTATAGAGATAGATCAAGGCGTTTAATTGGACTTTCACAAAGCACATACCTTGATAAAGTTTTGAAAAAGTTCAAAATGGATCGAGCAAAGAAAGGATTTTTACGTGTTACAAGGTGTGAAATTGAGTCGGACTCAATGCCCGACCACAGCAGAAGATAGAGAAAATGAAAGATGTTCCTATGCTTCAGCCATAGGCTCTATCATGTATGCAATGCTGTGTACCAGACTGACGTATGCTTAGCAATAAGCTTGGCAGGAAGGTACCAAAGTAATCCAGAGTGGATCATCGGACAGCGGTCAAGAACATCTGAAATACCGAAAAGGACTAAGGATATGTTTCTCGTATATGGAGGTGACAAAGAGCTAGTCGTAAATGGTTACGTCGATGCAAGCTTTGACACTGATCCGGACGATTCTAAATCGCAAACCGGATCGTGTTTTTATTAAGCGGTGGAGCTGTCGGTTGGTGCAGTTCTAAACAAAGCGTCGTGGCGGGATCTACATGTGAAGCGGAGTACATAGCTGCTTGGAAGCAGCAAATGAAGAGTCTGGATGAAAGAGTTCATTTCCGATCTAGGTGTCATACCTAGTGCATCGGGACCAATGAAGATCTTCCGTGACAATCTTGGTGCAATTGCCTTGGCAAAGGAATCCAGATTTCACAAGAGGACCAAGCATATCAAGAGGCGCTTCAATTCCATTCGGGACCAAGTCCAAGTGGGAGACATAGAGATTTGCAAGATACATACGGATCTGAATGTTGCGCACCCGTTGACTAAGCCTCTTCCACGAGCAAAACATGATCAGCACCAAGACTCCATGGTTGTTAGAATCATTCTTGTGTAATCTAGATTATTGACTCTAGTGCAAGTGGGAGACTGAAGGAAATATGCCCTAGAGGCAATAATAAAGTTATTATTTATTTCCTTATATCATGATAAATGTTTATTATTCATGCTAAAATTGTATTAACCGGAAACATAATACATGTGTGAATACATAGACAAGCAGTGTCACTAGTATGCCTCTACTTTACTAGCTCGTTAATCGAAGATGGTTATGTTTCCTAACCATAGACATGAGTTGTCATTTGATTAACGGGATCACATCATTATGAGAATGATGTGATTGACTTGACCCATTCCATTAGCTTAGCACTTGATCGTTTAGTATGTTGCTTATGCTTTCTTCATGACTTATACAAAGTTCCTGCAACTATGAGATTATGCAACTCCCGTTTACGGAGGAACACTTTGTGTGCTACCAAATGTCTAGCGTAATCGGGTGATTATAAAGGTACTCTCAGGTGTCTCCAAAAGTATATGTTGAGTTGGCATAATTCGAGATTAGGTTTTGTCACTCCGATTGTCGGAGAGGTATCTCTGGGCCTTCTCGGTAATACTCATCACCTAAGCCTTGCAAGCATTGTAACTAATGAGTTAGTTATGAAATGATGTATTCTGAGCGAGTAAAGAGACTTGCGGTAGCGAGATTGAACTAGGTATTGGATACCGACGATCGAATCTCGGGCAAGTAACATACCGATGACAAAGGGAACAACGTATGTTGTTATGCGGTTTGACCGATAAGGATCTTCGTAGAATATGTAGGAACCAATATGAACATCCGGTTCCGCTATTGGTTATTGACCGAGAATAGTTCTAGGTCATGTCTACATAGTTCTCGAACCCGTAGGGTCCGCACGCTAACGTTACGATGACAGTTTATTATGAGTTTATAAGTTTTGATGTACGAAGTTTGTTGAAGTCCCGGATGTGATCACGGATGACGAGGAGTCTCGAAATGGTCGAGACATAAAGATCGATATATTGGAAGCCTATGTTTGGACTTGGAAGGTTCGGATGAAATCGGATTTTACCGGAACACCGGGTTACGGAACCCTCCGGGGGTCAATGGGCCTTTATGGGCCATAAGGGAGAAGAGGAGGGCCGGCCGGGCAGGCAGGCGCCCCCCCCCCTAGTCCGAATAGGACAAGGAGAGGGGCGGCGCCCCTTCCTCTTCCCCCCCCAAGTCCTAATCCAACTAGGAAGGGGGGAGTCATACTCGGTGGGAGTAGGACTCCTCGGCGTCTCCTCCCTAGGGTCGGCCGCACCCCTTGCTCCTTTATATCTGGCGGCGGGGGCACCCATGACACACAAGTTGATCTACGGATCGTTCCTTAGCCGTGTCGGTGCCCCCTCCACCATATTCTACTTGGTCATATCGTCATGGAGCTTAAGCGAAGCCCTGCGCCGATAGAGTCATATCGTCGCGGAGCTAAGGCGAAGCCCTGCGTCGGTGGAGCATCATCATCGTCACCACACCGTCGTCTTGTGGAACTCATCCCGGCGCTTTCTTTGGATCGGAGCCGGGGATCGTCATCGAGCTGAGCGTGTCTGAACTTCGGAGGTGCCGTGCGTTCGGTACTTGGATCGGTCGGATCGTGAAGGCGTCGACTACATCAACAGCGTTGTTATAGCGCTTCGCTTCACGGTCTATGAGGGTACGTGGACATACACTCTCCCCTCTCGTTGCTATGCCATCACCATGATCTTGCGTGTGCGTAGGAAATTTTTTGAAATTACTACGTTCCTCAACATAAGGCCAAAGGATCAACGACCTTTTATGCGCCCACTGTTGGAAGCGAGCGGTAATCAGCTGCTCTGAGAAGCCAGCCTTCAGGCGCAACGACGTCTAGAACATCCACCTGAGTGCTCCATAGCCACTATGCAACTTAGAACAGGTGGGTTGTAAATGCAACCGACTGGACCAAGCACAAACGCCAAACCAGACATATGCACCATCTTAATGCCCCTGCATGGGTCACAAGCAATCGCTAACTTTATTAGCTAAAAAGTTTTAATTTTGCAATCCTTACTAAACAGGTGTGGCAACTATTATGTGAGCAAGAATCCCTATGTACTAAGGTGCTTTGTGCAAAATATTACCCTTTAGGTGATCTACTTAATGTTGAATTGAAGAAGAGGTCATCACATATACACCTGGCAAAGTATTCAAGTGGGGATCAAGACTATTAAAATAGGAAATATGTGGATAGTGAGTGATGATTACCAAATTAATATTTGGAATGACCCTGATCCCTAATAGTCTGTCAAGAAAAGTGCTCTCTACTATAGGAAATATTGTGGTTAGAAAAGTGGCATAGCTAGAGACTAGGAATTGGGACGAGGATATGGTTAGGAATTTATTCTTGTCAATTGATTAATCCAGAAACCTAAAAACCCCTATGGCTATGGGGCTAATGGATGATTCTATTTCTTGGAACTAACACCAGATCAGGCCTTTTCACGGTTAAACCAGCATACTACACTGAGTGGGAGCACTTGCATAGGTAAAAACTACACGAACCAACAGTTTGAGTTCTTTGGAGTTGAACCCTGACTGTGTGGTATGGAGGTCGAAGGTAGCATTAAAAGTAAAAATCTTCTGCTAGAGAATGTTGCGTGGAGATATTCCATCTAATTAAGGGTATATTTGCTAACAGATATATCATACCGAGCAGCATGTGTCCTTTGTGCAAGATTCATTGTGAGGATATTATGCATGCATGTTTCAAATGTTCATGTGTTGTAGAAAATCATGAGAACCTTGGCATTGATTTACTAATATCTAGTTTTGATAGTATTGGCCATGGTGTCCTTGAAGCTCAGGCAACAAGAGTCGACCAAGTTTGACACTTTGGTGTCTCATAAAGGCGGAATAGGAATAGTGACCTCGTCAATCTCAAGACCCACCAGCCCAATCTCTTGGAGGTGCTCATAGGGGTAGGCTTTGCATTGTACGTCCATAGGGTTGAGTGTATTTTCATGCACAAGAGCATCTGCGTCTACACTATGTTTCTCTTAAAAGGTAACAACATTCGACAGCGCCCCACTTTCCTAGTGTGGGATTGAAGGAGTTACTTGCCACTGCTTGTTGGAATGCATGGAGGCAACGTCGCAAGGTTGCTCATGGGGAGATTGTCTAGTATTCCGCTTAGTCTGGCCAAGCAATGGCAACGTTTAACACCAACTACATCAAAGCAACCAAATTGTCCATGAGTAGATGTCGCCATGGCTTGAAGTGTCCCCGTGAAGGTTTTGTTAAACTCAATACTAATCTTGCAATCTCCAATGAGAATTGTATGCATGCAATAGGAGCGTTCATATTGGCTAGTGCATGTGGCATTGAGCATGAATAGGAGCGCTCCAAGATGGCCTTATCCTAGCTGCCCAATCTGGGTGCAAGTAGAATCATTATTAACAGTTATTTCAGAGGTCGTTTAATTATGAAGAACTGATGATAATTATTTTGGTCTAGCGGTAACGATTTATGAGGAATGTGCCCATTTAGCTCAAGGCTTTAGTTCCATTATTTGTGATCATGGTCCTACGAAAAGTAATATGGTGGCACATATTCTTGCTTGTAATGCATAGGGACCTCTATTGATCGTTTGACATGTGGACCCAACTACTTTTATTCTTAATGCAATAACAAATGATGTAAGTTTTTTGATAATCAATAAAGCGCCATGATGGCTTTCCCTAAAAAATTGTCCCATTATTTTACTGTGGGCCTCCACGGCATATGTAAACTCATACCTTATGAAATATCCCATATATTCAGCTTTACCGATGTCCAGAAGGACCCCAATGCTCCATGAATAACACATCAGTGATACACAATATTTTACAAAAGGATCTATAACTAAAGGGAAATAACAAACTAGTCCTTGATATTTACAAATAGGACGCCAACAAACTGATGGAACACGAGATTAAGTTCATAGATCATTTCCCTCACGGGCACGACCTCATCGTTGTCGGGACAGTACCACTTGGGACGGAGAAGCCTCCATGACACCATGACATAAACTCCAATGGTGAAGCAATGCTTCCCATCTGGTATCTTGGTCAGGAGGAAGAAGAAAGTCCAACCTTCAGCTCCCAGATTTGATGGTGTGCAACCGAATGGTGCAGCGGGCATCGTAGCCACTCCCAAGCAGCCATCATGTTGTAGGGTGGAACCCTAAGTGGAGATCTTTCACGAATTGGAGGGGGAATCCCCAAGAACAAGATGAACACAAGAGATAAAACAAGAGGAACACTCAAGAACAAGTCCAATCACACATTCACTAGACCAACAAACACACAAGATCCACAAGGTACATGAACAATCAAAGGGAAACAAGATACATGTTAGAGTTCATCCCAAATCCTATGAAGGAGATGAGGGCTTGATGATCTAGGTAGATCCTTCCCTCAAGGGGGGCTTGAATCCCTAGGGATCTTCTCCAATGGAGGTCTTGTACTCCAATGGAGTCTTCTCTCTCAAGAGGAATCCCACAAGGGGAGGTACATGAGCTAAGCTCTATGATTTGTTTCTATTCTTAGCTATAAGCTAAATGAGCTAGGTAGGAGGTACTTATAGTCTAGGGACGAAATAGAGGGAGAGGGAGATACAAAGGTCCAAAATGACCCTCAAAACGCACACACACTCGGATGGGTCCGGGCACCCGGGGCAAACGGGTCCAGGCACCCGGGGCTGCAGGGCCGGGCACCCGGACTGGGCCGAGGGCCGGCTGGAGAGGGCAGGCACCCGGGAGGCAGCAGCTCAGTGCAGGGGCGGGCACCGGGCGGCGGCTGCAGCGCCCAGCAGCAGGGCCGGGCACCCGAGGCCAACCAGGCCGGGCACCCGGGACGTCCAGGGAGGGGGCCGGCTGGCTGCTAGGGTACCGGGCACCCGGGGATGTCCACGTCCGGGCACCCGGAGTGTCCAGCGGCCTCCGGTCCTCTCGCTCTTCTTGCTTCTCTCCTTCTCCTTCTTCTTGTGTGTCCGGGTCTTCGTCCTCGCCTCCACACGATCATATCCTCGGTACCTGAGAGTGCAATATATCTCCGTTTGAGGTAGGACCCGGTTCACCTATGAAATCAAATGGAGTTCTAAGAGGAAGGAGTTAACCTCGGTTTCGGTGGCACGTGTGTGTGCACTTGTCATCGGTCTTCTCCGTACTTGCGGTGGTGGTGTGACGTCCGTGGTGATGGTCGAGGGATGCTCCGCATCATCTCCCCCATGGGAGAGATCCGTCCACGGATCGTGATCTTCATCACCATGGTAACGAGATGGCGTCGTCGTGTAGAAGTGGGCAACCACCAAGCACTTGTCATGTGGAAGCTCAAAATGGTCACTCTCCAATGTCGCACCATCTTGTAATTCCTTCAAAAGGAGCAAAGATAACAAGCACTTGGAAAAACAAATGTGGTTGGCATTAAAGCAAAACCAAGCATTCAAGAGGTGATTTACCCAACAAGTGTTGTCATCAAGCATAGCATATGGTGTGACAAGGGAGTGTGGCATGGCATGTAAGCACATAAATGGAGCACATGGAAAAGCATCATGGAAACAAGCATGCATAGGTGAGGTAAAGGTGCTAATATGTTTGACAAGTAGACAAGCATCTACCTCAATGTCATAGCAAGCATGCCTAAGACTCTCAGTGAACGGTCTATGGTAGGCATAAGAGTCATTCACAACACCAAAGAAGATGATATGTCTAAACACAAGAAAGTGCAAGACAATCCAAGCATAATGTGCATAGGTTGTGGTGAAGATAGTGTGGCACTCAACACAATTGATATAGCAATTTTGCAACATGTGCGAGGCAATCAAGTCAATCATGTGACAAGTAATGGGACATGGCATATGTGAAGTAATGACATTGTTGCAACCAAACATGTGATAGTAGCAAGTAATCCAAGAATTGGATGCAACATGAGAAAGCATAGAAATCAAGTCACGCAAACTAGTGGAGCAAAGATGCAACACACTAGAGGAAGTCATGGCAATCATGTCATGTGAGAACATAATAGATATAGGTAATGCACATGACATATTGCGAGCACGAACACAAAGCAAGATCATAGTATCATCGTAGGCATGGGGCACATAGCAAACATGGCAATAACAAGCAATGTCTCCACCAAGCTTGCAAACACACATACAAGTAGTAGAATCAATCATCATGTGTAATGCAAAGCATGGGTCACAAATGCATGGCAAAGGCATAGGAATGAGCATATCATGCAAAGTGAACATGGCAATATGGGTATAGAATATGTAATGGACAATAACCCATAGCCAAGTGAGAGCCATGTAGAAGAAATGTGCGAAGTCTTTGTGCGAAGAGAGCGGTGGGAAAGGCAATCCATGTGATCCCAAGTCATCGTTGCTCTCTAGAGCTCGTTTTGTCAACTCATGGGATTGTGAGGTTAACAAGTATTCATGGGCACCTACACAAAAGAGACACAAACCAAAGAAAGTGTGTGCGTGGTAAATGTACACATCATCCATCATGATGTGTATGTGCATGTGTGAGTTAGCACAAGATAAGCATATCCCAAAGAAATTTGATGCGTGATATAGAAACATGTCATCCATCATGAAAGAATAGTTGTTATGTATGACGCAATGGTTACACAAATTGAGAATGCAAGTATATGGCATATCACTAGCATGTTTATTCATGGGAAGCATATGGTGCACACAAGTATTGGGATCATGCAATGGATAGGATGAATCAAAATCTCCTAAAATGCATGAGGAAACTATGGGGGTCTCCTCATGAGCAATAGTGGAAACATCATATGAAGAATATGAACAACATCCAAAACAATGCATATCCGAAGCTAGGTGGCCATGGCATGGCATATGAGATAAATGATGCAAAGGGAGCATGGCAATATCATCACAAGAAAAACAAATGCCAATAACCATGGGCTTGTCATCTATGTCATATGTGCAAATGGGGTTTATGTTGATGGCATATGCATAGTCATTATGAAGAGATTGCAAATATGACATATTGTTGATCTCATGCATAGCATATGACAAGTCAAGCGGATTGTCAAACATGATGTGACCAAGAGAATTATCACAAGAAATCCTATGCAACACGGCATCACAACTAATAGACTCCTCATGGAAATCATGAAACTCATCATAAATGGGTAAATCATCGCATGGAGAAATTATACTAGCATGAAGCATGGTAATAGGTGGAGCAACATCATGCAAGCAATCAATGTCAAGAACATCCACTAGTGGGACTAGATCATCACCTTCACCTATTTTACCTTGTTCATTTTGCTCAAGTGGTGTAGGTGAGGTGTCAAAGACCAAATGGTGGTCATCATCTTCATCTTGATGGAACCATGTGGGGGTGCATCATATTCCACCATGGCCATCGTCTTGTCCAAAGGAAGTACGAAGTCATCGCGAATTGGCGCGTCATCATATATGGGACCTAGCACCAAATGAGAAGACACAATAGAGGTAGAGGTTAAGTCGTTAGAAATCATAGTGTCCTCACATGCCCTATCAACTACCTCACTCTCTCTATGTGGTGGTGGCTCACTCACTCCCTCAAGGTAGGTGCACTCAATGTCACATATGGTGGAGTCACTCAAATCACTCAAGTGGTGGTGTTGGTAGCTCTCCTCAAATGGGAATTGGGGCAGCTCATCATATATGGGGCTAGTGGTGAAGTCACTCTCACTCTCAATATGGTGGCACAAGTCACTCAAGTCATCATACGTCGCCGTGGTCGAAGGTAAAATCCCATGCTCAACCATCTCGTAGTCGTGGCCATGGATGAAGGCCGAAGATGGCACATCATCACTCTCGTTGTGGAAGAAGGCCAAAGATGGCACAACATCACGATCCTCCATGACCGAAGGGAAAATCCCATGCTCGATCATCTTCCTCGAGGGGCTTCCGAAGATTGAAGTGTCGCCCTCGCTTGTACGTGGTCGCCTTGGACTTGATGAGCTCGAAGTAGGCGTACTCGTGGGAGGTAGGCGAAGATGTCGTACGTCCGAAGGCGAAGATGCCTTGATAACCCTTGGCGAAGATGCTGAAGTAGTCGTGGTAGCCGGAGCTCCATCTTGTTGGTGCTCGTCTCGCGGTCTTCTCTTGTGCTCATGAAGTTTTTCTTGACGGTGTCGCGTGGTACTTGCATCTTGTGGCCGTTCCGAAGACTTGCGACTTGAGCGTCTCCGCCGTGAAGATGACAAAGAGGAAGAAGACTTGTAGTTGGCCACCAAGTCTCATACTTGCTCCATTTGTTCCGCCAACTTGGTGTCGATGTAGTCCCTTTTCCGTGCTTTGCTTTGGTGAAAGTCGACGGTGAGTCGCTCAATGCTTCGCATTGCTTGTTGTAGTCCGAAGATGGGCGTTTTGGTGATGTAGTTGTTCGCGTCGTCGTTGTCGTGGAAGACCGGAGATGAAATGCCTTGCCTATCCATCACAAGACTCAAGCAAAAGTGAGTAGGAAATGAGATAAACAATACCAAGTGACCTTTTCCCAAAGTTGATGATGTATCCTGTTTCACTCAATGTGAGATGAAAGAATAGTGGAATTGGTACCAGACTTGTTCACTCACACCTATCAAGTAAAGCTTATGGTGGAGCTCGGTGAGGATAGTGGCACAAAAATTTGATGCAAAATGTTAGCAAGAGTCAATAATGTTGGAAAAGATTCACAAATTCGCAAGTGAAACAAGTAGACCAATAGCAATATGTGGCACACGGAAACACACACACACGGATAGATAAATGGGGTCGTGCAACCAAGGAATGAGCAAAATATGTGGAATCCACGGAAAACGCTCGTGTTGCACAACTCTAGAGAGACGCTAGCACGATTGCTCAATAGGCGGATACGACACTTGTGCACAACCTAGAAGATGCAAAAATGTATCAACTTTCTATCCCAAGTATGCTATGTGTATGATGTTCCCGGTGTTTCGCACACGATGATCCAAGATGATCGATATGGTACTATGGTATGCAATGTGGCGATGCTATGGCTCTTGCTTACAAGCCCTTTGCTCTCTTTTCCTTTTTGCTTAAAAGCTTATTCTTTTTTTTTTGATATGGCCCCTATGCGAAGTGCACAAACCAAGATAGCAATTTTGTATATGCGGGAACAATCTTGTGACACAAGTGATGATATGATGATACCAATATGATATGGTATGTATGCAATGGGAGGTACGGATCACTAATGTGCACAAGTAACGTTGCCGGCAATACTCAATGGCTAGTATCGATAGGCAAAAGACGCAAAATGGGCTAAGGGGGTAACAAAGTAATGGCAAGAATGTACAATGAAGGGATACCACGATACCAAGATGATATAGAGGTTACCGTTCTTGCTTATGGTTAGGGTGTCAAAATGGTGAAGTGGTCGATGTCGAAGACGACCTTGTGGCGATGATGAGTGGCGGTTTTCTTGATGTAGATACCAAGATGATGTAGACTCGTCCCTAAGTAGCCAAAACACCTTAGGAAATGGTAAAAACCGCAAACTCAAAATCTCCAAAGGCAAATGTTAAATGGTGGTAGCGGAATGCGTTGATGGTTCCGGAGTTAGCAATGCAGAAGTGGTGGTGGTGGTAGATGACGAAGCGACCGTCCCTAAGTAGCCGAAACACCTTAGGAGACTCAATTCACCCCTCAAGCAACCACAAATTCTATATGGAACTAAATTGGGTTAGGTTGCGGAAAGCTATGGTGGTTTTGCGGATGATAAGGTGGATGGCCTAGGCAAAGATGCCAAAATGCCAAATTTTTTATGGATTCAAATGGTGGTAAAACCAAGATTAGCAGCTCGGGCACGTTGCTAGCTTTTCAACGAGCCAAAGAACACCCAAATCGGAGTTCGGGAGTGAAAGTTATGAGTGAAAACATAAAGTGCACGCGTCTGATTCTAGGGGGTGCGGGTGCCCGGGGGTGGAAGGTGCGGGCACCCGGGGTGGTCCGTGGCAAACAGCCCGGGGGTGCGGGTGCTCGGGGTTTGGGGTGCGGGCACCTGGGGTGGTCAGCGGGGGTGGGCGGGGGGGTCTGGGTGCCCGGGGTTTGAGGTCCGGGTTCCCGGGGTTGTCGGATTTGGGCGGAAATTCGTGGGAAGATGCAAGAAATTGGTGGATTTCGTGGAGGGAAAGGTGGAGATGGATGGGGGAATGCTAGATCCACTCAAAACCAAGCAAATCCATGGATCAAATCCAACAAAACCTCATCAAACCAACAAATCACATAGAAAATTGGGGCTATTTTTGATGGGGATTTTCGGATTTTGAGACAAAATCAAGCAAAACAAGGCTAGAAAACGGTTGGGGACTCCAAATTCGTGATAAACGTGGCTCATGATACCAAGATGTTGTAGGGTGGAACCCTAAGTGGAGATCTTTCATGAATTGGAGGGGGAATCCCCAAGAACAAGATGAACACAAGAGGGAAAATAAGAGGAACACTCAAGAACAAGTCCAATCACACGTCCACTAGACCAACAAACACACAAGATCCACAAGGTACATGAACAATCAAAGGGAAACAAGATACATGGTAGAGTTCATCCCAAATCCTATGAAGGAGATGAGGGCTTGATGATCTAGGTAGATCCTTCCCTCAAGGGGGCTTGAATCCCTAGGGATCTTCTCCAATGGAGGTCTTGTACTCAATGGAGTCTTCTCTCAAGAGGAATCCCACAAGGGAGGTACATGAGCTAAGCTCTATGATTTGTGTCTATTCTTAGCTATAAGCTAAATGAGCTAGGTGGGAGGTACTTATAGTCTAGGGACAAAATAGAGGAGAGGAGATACAAGGTCCAAAATGACCCTCAAAACACGCACACACTCGGATGGGTCCGGGCACCCGGCAAAGGTGTCCGGCACCTGGCAAAAGGGTCCGGCACCCGGACGGACAGAGCGTCTTGCCTGGTGGCGCCGGGCACCAGACTGGGCGAGGCCGGTGGAGAGGGCGGGCACCGGGAGGCAGCAGCTCAGTGAGGGCCGGGCACCAGGCGGCGGGCTGCCGCCAATGAGGGGGCAGGCACCGGGCCAACCAGGCGGGCACCGGGGCATCCAGGAGGTGGCCTGCCGGTGCTAGGGGACCGGGCACCGGGATGTCCACGTCTAGGCACCGGGTGTCCAGGGCCTCCGTCTGTCGCTCTTCTCACTTCTCTCCTTCTCCTTCTTCTTGTGTGTCGGGTCTTCGTCCTCGCCCCCACGGTCATCTCCTCGGTACACGAGTGCAATATATCTCCGTTTGAGGTAGGACCCGGTTCACCTATGAAATCAAATGGAGTTCAAGAGGAAGGAGTTAACCTCGGTTTCGGTGGCACGTGTGTGTGCACTTGTCATCGGTCTTCTCCGTACTTGCGGTGGTGGTGTGACGTCCATGGTGATGGTAGAGGGATGCTCCACATCACATCGGAGATTAGCTCTTTCTCTGTCTAGACCACCATCTCTCTCCTGCTTCATCTTCACCACCATGGTGACCTTGCAAGCAAGAGAGGGATCAGACCACCTCGAGCGTAGGGAACCAATCAAGCTTGCTGGTGGAGATGTCAAAGATGCGTTCCTATAATTTTCACGTGGCCATTGTACGGTCCTATTATTTTCATGCGGCCATTGGACATCACCGTGGCTATCGCCTTGATGTAGTCAATCTGGGTAACAGTAGGCGACGTAACGCTTATTTTTCGGAAGCACGGTATGTATTTCCGACCCTTAACATGTTTTATTAGATGTCCACTGCCTAGGCGAAACCATCTAGAATAGAAACCGGATCTTTCCCATGCTTGGTCAAGGCATTCGCGAGTTTGATAGGCCTATGCTCAACATATAGAGAAGCACACTTTCAGAACAAAGAAATTTGATCAATTCAACATGAAGTATGATGCACAACATCTTACCATTCATTTTAATTTACCCCCCTTCTTGCGATTATTATGAGGGAGTCATAATAATGATGGATAATCAACATTATCGCTATTACACATGGTGAATTGCTACTAAAGGAGCAGCCTTACACCAAGCAGTTAGGATATCTGAAAGTACCACGAATTGAGGGACGGACCAACCGTCGAAGCCCGGTGACGTGCGATTTCAAATAGTCTGTTTAAGTTATGGACTACAGTTGGTCTGCTGGTTGGGCTACCAGTTATAATGGCTCTTCTGGGATGCCTGCCTGGCTCATCGTAACGCTGAAAATAGTGGCAGCGTCAGGGCCCATATTGGTACTCCACTAATGAATCCATGACGACGACATCGACCATCTGAAGCAAAATGATGTCTGACTACCAAGGGCGGTCAGGTCACTACCTGGACCGGAAGGACAACTAGGTCATAGCTGCTCAAAGGAGCGCGTGCTTGGGAGCTTGAATAGAGACCGATAATGTGACGAGCAAAAGAATAGGCTGACTCAGACAATCCAATATCGGATATCGTTCTGTATGTGTTTTTATTCATCCTAATGGCCTTTGAGGATTTTTTATGGACCGAACATAGTGTTGCGTTTGTAGAGCTACTGATACACTCTCTTTTTTACCAACGAGGTCTATTCCAAGATCAACTCTAATAGCAACTATACTAAAATAGAAGTTTCAATGCAAACATGAATGCAACTAGACTCGAAAACAGAAAGCTAAAAAGTCAACTACATACTTCAACGGGTCATCCGCGCCACATATATTACACCGAGCGTAATAACAAAGACAAATTCACAATAATGGTTGCATTTGGTCTCTTCAAGCACTTTACTTCACTTTCATTTTATGTTTTAAATAGTTCACTTAACTTCGAATTGCAGTTGGTCAGTTGGTCTCTTCAAATAGTTCATTTGATTTCAATTTTATGTTTCATATAGTTTGGTTAACTTTGGGACAGTAGTTTGGTCTATGTGCAATTGGCGCATCGTGTCATCTAAAAAGAGGTAAGGTGCGAATACCTCTAGAGGATGTATACTCTTGTGAGAATTATACCTGACTGAATGAATGCAATTCATAACTATGTTCACCCACTGTTCATCAAACCCCAACTTCAGCATCATATCTCTCATAAAGACACACTCAACTCTTCCATATGCTTTATGCACGTCCATCTTCACTGTGTCCAGCTTCACCGCACAAACACCCAGTTAACTTTCAGTGGTACTCATTTGCAATTTAGCATTTGTGAAATCATACCCCATAGACATATGCTTATCTATAATTTATATGAGCAAGAATGTAGTACACATACATTACAAATATTGAAGACCTAGAAGGACACATATGCAAGAACTGCCTCAGCTCAACTGTGAAATACCAAAACAACAACAAAATGCAATAGAAGTCCTTGATCTTCTTTTACATCTTGAAATCACCTTGTTGAAGACATATGCCCCCATCGAACACGGCATCAAAGGAGTAGAACGCATGCGACCTCGAACCGGGCGAAGAAACCCTTGGCTCAAAGATTTGATGAGTGCATCAGCCGGAGGAAATTTCCTTCTTGGGAATACTCCTCGAGCTTTTCTAGTACCTAATTTGGGCATGAAGCCATGCCGCCTCGATAGAGACAAATGGATCTGAACACCGCATATGTAATCACCAGACAACCTCCTTCACCGTCCTTCCAAAGGGGGACACTATTCCAACACCAACTGCCACGCCCACATGAGTCCGCCACCAGAGCTGGCGCCACTCGCATGAGGAGAGACCCGGGAGGACATATTCCCATGTGGCCTTGCCACCCTCGTATCACCACCCCCGCAAGAAATGAAAAAGAAACTAGAGAAAGCTAGTACTATAGGCACCATCCTGACAGAGTGCCGAGTTCCCCGACACCACCCGCGCCGCCTAAACTCTGCTTGGAAGCAGGTGTCGGTGCGAGGACGACACCTATGGGATCACGAGAATCCCTACTATGGTTGCGGGGCGCGGGGTCGTGAGAAGAGCGGATCAAACAGATAGCACACGAGTTCTTTATCCAGGTTCGGGCCGCGAGGATGCGTAAAACCCTACTCCTGCTTTGGTGGCTTGTTTATCTGTGTTCTTGAACTAGCTATGGGGTGTGAGGAGCTCCCAAAAGCCGAATCCTCCTCCTGGTCGCCTCGTGCCTCCTTTTATAGGGAAAGGGGTCGCCACAGTGGCACACGGGAGGTGGAAAGGGTACAGTGATACGAGTTTATCCCTCGCATTACATGACAAAGCGCATTTAATGCGCCTTTCTTAGGTGTCCTTGCTTTATCGGGGACGGGGGAGAGTCCTGTCCCGTCCGTTGCCGCTCCCTCTCGTGTTGACACGCATACAGCCAGCGGTGCCTGCGGTGCCATGTAAGCGGCGGCGGTGAGGTGGCGCAATGGTGGGTCTCCACGAGGATCTGCCGCCACGCAGGTGCCTGCCCAATTGGTTGGGTCTGCAGCTGCATGCGAACGGTGGTGGAGGTTTGACTGGTGGTGGGCCTACGGGTGCTCGTGGCGAGGGCCTCATCGTAGCCCCGGCAAGGTCCTTGCCGTGGCGCCTGCTTTCATCCCCGGCAAGGCTCTTGCCGGGGGCCTTGTGGTCCTCCTTGGCTGGGATCCCGCCAAGGGTCGTCATCTCTTATAGTGTGTATCTGATCTTGAATTTCTTCACAAAGATCGCATGCCACCGAGGATGTCTCCCGAATCCTTGCCCCATGGGGGTAGCAGACTCAAGGGTGACTCGCTCCGTTGGTGTGGGGAGAGCTGCCGCGGCAAGGGTCTTGCCGGGTTTGCCAAAGCTGCTCCCCGGCAAGGATCTTGCCGGGGGAGCCTGCTTTGTCCCCTTTGCTCTTTGTGGTCTTGGTCTTCGCGTTGTTCTGCTCCCTTCGAGCTTTGGTCTTACCTTGGCTCACCTCCCTTGCCTTGCTCATTGCGGTGGTGCCCGTGGC
Source organism: Aegilops longissima (assembly GCA_021605205.1). Lineage (NCBI taxonomy): Eukaryota > Viridiplantae > Streptophyta > Magnoliopsida > Poales > Poaceae > Aegilops > Aegilops longissima. The sequence continues at coordinate 495,536,276 of CM038680.1, forward strand.
TCTGACTGCCCGTGCACAGTTATAGGCGTACAAAATATGCACCCCTCTTTTTGTACACCGACAGGAGCCCCCGGGCCTGGGCCACACGTAAGCGCAATCGTGTCGTTGGGCTAGGCCCAAAAGCGGTCTTGTGAGCGGTAGGCGGTTTTACCGTGGTAAGTTTCTTAGCGCGATCGCTTCACGCCTCCAGCGTGGCGCGCGTGTGGAGGCGTCGTGGCGTGGCGGCATGCGTGAGGCTGAGCTCTGCGCGCATGCGTCACGTCGTAGTAAAGGGGGCGGTTCGCGCCTTCCCCATAAACGGAGGGAGGCATGGAGACGTGGCCCATTTACTGAACGGGGCTGAGGCGTGGTCTTCAAGGTGTCCACCGCCGCGATCACGGGGCGGGGAGAGGTCGCCTCACCTGTCGCCTGGGTCCTGCATGTCCGCCACGCGGCTCTCATGCGCTTGGGGTGGCGAACGGTGGAGGCGGGAAACCGGGCCGTCGCGGGCTGTGGCAGCGAGTCCGTCCCAGTCCCCTGCGTCTCCCGTGCCCTGATTGGCTAGGCGGGGCGGCCGAGCCCCCACCCCGTTCTTCTATAAAGAGCGGGCGGGGGGAGATGGCGTCCCGCATTCTTCCATCTTCTCCTTGTTTCAGCTTCTGCTCCCCCCATCTGTTATGGAGAGAGGGAATCCTGGCTCTTCAACGGTGGCGGCGAGGGTCGCCGCTCGACAACGCGCTCTTCCTTCTCCTGCTCCTGCGGTGACGGAGCCAGACGCGAGGGGAAGGGGAAGGGGGCGAGGCCGTGGGCGAGGCCGAGGCGCTCGTGGAAGAGGAGGACGGTATGGCGCGTCGGTCTCGCCTCCGCCAGCAGATCCTCCCCCCATGGAGGGCCATGTTGGGGATGACCCTTGCGAGTTCTTCGTCAGGCTGCGCCGGCCGCCTCGTCGCCGCCTCCGTCTCCCGACCCCGTTTGTGAGCGAGATGGAGCTGGACCCGCTGGAGTCACTGCGGCTGCACATGAGGGGCTGTGAGATCAGCGGTACGCGAGTCCGCGTTGACTTCCCAGCTCCTCACGTGATGTATCTTTGTCGAGGGTGGAAGACGTTCGCCCATATCCACCACTTGACGGCAGGGCTCACTCTCCATTTCAAGCTGATGGAGGGCGTCCTCCTCTCCGTCAAGGTCTTCGGGTGCTTCGAGACTCGGGCAAGTTGCTGCGTGGAGAGCTCTTCGATAGCGAAGACTCCTCCTCGGCGAGAGTGAGCAGCGAGGACAGCGGCAGCAACAGCGAGGTAGCAGCGGCGGGATGACGGGTCCGACTAGGTGTCGGGCGCCGCCCGTCTTGGCACCAGCGACCCCATCATCCGTGTCGCCGGCTCCACTGAACTTCTGGTCGCCTCCTTGGGCGGTGGCGTTGGGAGGCTGCGGAAGAGGAAGAGGCGGGCGGCAAGGCCGTCAAGTCGGAGTCTGTGAACCACTGACGCCTTCGGCAGCGTCTTGGCGTCCTGCCACCTCGTCTTGAGCTCTGCTTCGGCGCCGCCATCACCATCCAGCCTCCGGGACGGCCACCGAGATGTTCTCTTGGTGTCTTCGCCACCCGTGGCTTCGCCTAGGTGCTCCTTTTCCTTTTCGCCTCCTTGACCTGCCTCCCGAGGAGAGGGACAAGAAAGGATTCTGGGCATCTTATCTTTTTTCAGTTTGTAAGCCTTTAGGCCTTATCTGAATTTAGAACTTGTAATCCCATCATTCATGTTTTTCATTGCCCATGGACTGTACCTGAATGGAATGTTTTTAATGAAAAAGGGATGCTTGCCGGGCCATTTGTTGGCGGGTAGAACCCATGACAAGGAGTAAATCCTTGATATCTCTAAGATAAACATCTACTTGCCCGGCAACAGGCCTTGCCGTCTTTCCACTTCGCTCGACCTTTCTCACGCTTTTGGCGGAGGCAGGGATGAGGTGGATTCAGGCTCCTCGTTTCATCCTTTTGCTGCCGCGGCTGCGACCAAACCTGGCCCCAGGAACGAGCCCTAGGGCCTAGAGTTTTTAGGGGAGCACGGTAGTTTTTAGGAAAAGCGGGGTTTTCACATACCCCAGTCCATAAGGGAATGCATGATAAGGGATGAAGAACTTATCTGAAGCTGTTGCCCCCGGCAACTCTGTTTTGCCGTGGGTGAATCTTTGCACTTACAGCCCGGCAATTAAAACTTGCCGGGGTTACGATGTTGGTCATCCTCCTCTCTTTTTCGTCCTCAAGTGATCCGGCAAGGATATTTGTGAGTCCCTGAACCAAAGAAGACAAAAAAACGGCAAGGGATGCACTCGACCTCTAAGCTAGGGTTAGTCGCCGCCAAGCACTATCAACCTAACCAGGGCGAGACTCGACCTAGCATGAATGCTATAACTTAGGCGCCCGGTAACCGTTTATTTATGCTCGGGTTCTGCGCTGGCTTTGTCGAAGGGTTACATGCATCATCGGCAATGCTTGTACAAAAGGTGGCTTGTCGGGGTCCGGCAAGCCGCGCCTCACGAGTAAAACTTGCGAAGATGCTCAATGTTCGGGAGTTACTCATTGGGCGGCATCTTGGTCTCCTGGCGGACTGCGCCGGGCACGGTGACTTCGTATTACGATAAGGGCCTTCCCACTTTGGCGTCAACCTGTTGGAATTCTTGGCTGATTGAGCGCGCGAGAAGGACAAGGTCGCCTTCCTCAAGGCTTGAACACGAACCTTGCGGCTATAATAGCGGCGCAAGGCTTGCTGGTAGCGTCTGCTCTCACACCGGCGAAGCGATCTTCCTCAAGAACCTTTGCATCATCTTGCCGCGATTGCTCTTGCTCAATCTCATCATAGCGAGCACTCGAGGTGACCCGTATATGAGTTCGATGGGGAACTGCTTCGCCCGTATACCGGGGCAAAAGGTGTCCGGCGGTGGCTCGATTTGGCGTCGTCTGATCGACCAAAGAACCGCGACAACTCATCAATCCAGCGCCTTCCGCTCTTGTGCAGCTGTCAAAGGTCTTGGTCCTTAATCCTCGCGATACTTCAGCATTTGCCCTCTCGGCTTGACCGTTGCCGTGGATGGGCAGCAGGCGAAATGAACTCTGCTGCCGAGGTCTTGGGTATATTGCATGAAGGTGCGGCTTGTGAAATATGTGCCGTTATCGGTGATAACCTGTTGGGTACACCAAAAGCGGCACACTAGTCCTGAAGAACTTGGCGGTGGATCGAGCTGTGACCTTCCTCACCGCCTCCACCTCCGGCCACTTTGTGAACTTGTCGATTGCGGCGTACAAGTATTCAAAGCCCCGGCAACGCAGGGGAAAGGGCCCGATATGTCGAGCCCCAGACCGAGAAGGGCGGAGAGAGGAATGGTTTGGAGGGCTTGGGCTGGTGATGAAGCTTCTTTGAATGGGCCCGACACGCTTCACACACGGTGGCGAGTGTCGTCGCATCTGGAGGCGGTGGGCGGAAGAAGCCTTGCGAAATGCCTTGCGGCAAGGGCCCTTGACCCAATGTGGGATCTACATATGCCTCCGTGTATCTCGCCATCAGCTCCATCCTTCCTCCCGAGGGATACACTTCAATTTCACACCGTTCGGCCTCTTTACATGCAGGGCGTCATCGATGAATTGGTACATGGCGAGCGGCGGGCTACTTTTTTCCTTCTTCCTGCTCCTCGGGAAGTTCCCTGTTGGAGGAATCGGACGGTGTCTTGTGCCTGCAGCTGGAGCACAGGACTCGGCGGCGAGGACTAAAGGTGTTTCCTCCGCTATTGGAGTGGCTGTCTCGGCGGCAAGAGCTTGATGCTCCGCGGAGCGGCCGTCCGTGGCGGGCTCGATATCCTCGGCAACGGCCTTGTCGGCGGCTCCGGGAGCTCGGCGGGAAAGGTACTTGTCGGGCCTGATTTCCTTCTCTTATTCTTTCGGTTGATGGATCAGCGGATGGCTGAGTTAAATGAAGCACAAAGGTACTGGTTCCACGGGTAGCTTGAGGGCAGCACATTTTGACAGTGTCGGCGATATCGTTCTCCGCTCGGGAACGTGTTCAGCTTATACCGTCAAAACGCTCTTCGACTTTCTCACTTCATCGGCGTAGGCCTTCATCAGCGGGCTCTGGTAATCCTTGTTGACTTGCTTGACGACAAGCTGCGAGTCTCCCCTGACGATGAGTTTCCTGATTCCGAGGTCTGCCGCGATCCTAAGACCGGCAAGCAACCCTTCGTACTCTGTTGTGTTGTTTGTTGACACCTCTCTGGGGAAGTGCATCTGGATCACGTACTTGAGGTGCTCTCCGGTGGGCGCGACAAGCAGCACGCCGGCCCCGGCGCCTTGTAAGTAGAAAGCTCCATCAAAGTACATGATCCAATTGCAACTCACCTCCTTGCCGCGGAGAGCAGTCTCTTGGGCTTCTTCGTCAGGCGTCGCGGTCCATTCTGCAATGAACTCTGCCAGGACTCGGCTCTGAATCGTCAAAGTACTTTCAAACTTAAGGCCAAAGCTGGACAGTTCCAGTGCCCATTCCACAATTCTTCCCATTGCATCCGGATTGTGCAGTATCCGTTGCAAAGGGAGGCGAGTGACGACAGTGATCTCGTGCGCCTGGAAGTAGTGACGCAGCTTCCTCGAGGCCATAAGAAGGCCGAAGAGCAGTTTCTGCACGCCGGAGTACCTTGATCTAGCCCCCTGTAGGAGGGAGCTAACAAAGTAGACCGGGCGCTGCATCATTTTCTTCTTTGGCGGCAATTCAACTGGCTGCGTCGTCTCTGCGTTGGTGGTGTCGGGCTCTGCCGCTGCCATAACCTCGTCGTCAACCTCTCTCTACGCCACTAGTGCGGCGCTGACCACTTGGTTTGTTGCCGCCAGGTATAGCAGCAACGGCTCCTGTGGCCTAGGCGCAACTAGTATTGGCGCGGAGGAGAGGTATTTCTTCAGACCTTGTAACACTGCCCGACTTAGGCGTCCACTCCATCGGGCCCACCTTTTTCGGATCTTGAAAAAGGGAAGAAGCGCTTCAGCGAACAAATGAACCTGCCCATGGCGGCAACGCAACCAGCAAGCCGACGCACATCCTTGATTCGCTTGGGTGCTTTAATCTGTTCTATAGCTTTGATTTTGTCCGGATTGGCCTCTATCCCACGTTGTGACACCAAGAACCCGAGAAGCTTACCGGACGGGACACCAAAGACGCACTTCTCAGGGTTCAGCTTGAGATTGATCTTGTGCGGGTTTGCAAATGTTTCTTGCAAATCCGGTATGAGGTTGCCACATCCTTGGTTTTGACCACTATGTCGTCCATATAAGCCTCCATATTTCTATGGAGCTGGGTTTCAAAACCAATCTGGACCACCCTTGCAAACGTCGAACCAGCACTCTTCAACTCGAAAGGCATCCGCACGAAACAATACATACCACATGGGGTGATGAATGCTGTTTTCTCCTCGTCTTCTCTTGTCATGAAGATCTGGTGGTAGCCGGAGTAGGCGTCGAGGAATGACAACATATCACACCCAGTCGTGGAGTCAACAATCTGGTCGATGCGCGGCAACGGGAAGGGGTCTTTAGGGCAAGCCTTATTGATATCTGTGTAATCAATACACAGCCTCCACTTCCCATTTGCCTTGCGCACCACGACCGGATTAATAACCATGTTGGATGGAGCACTCCTCTTACCAAACCCGCTGCCTCCGGTTTCGGATCTCTTCGTGATGAACTGTTGTCGTTCCAAAGCTTGCTTTCGACCTTACGCTTGACGAATCGCGCATGAGGGCGACGGCAAGGTGGTGCTCAATCACCTTCACAGGAACACGGGGATGTCGGAAGCTTGCCATGCAAACACGTCAACATTCGCCCGCAGGAAGGTGACGAGCGCGTCTTCCTATTTGTCGTCAAGGGTGGAGCTTATGGTAAAAGCTCCTCCTGTGCCGTCCTCATTGACAGAAACCTTCTTGGTTCCTGGCGGCGTGGCCCTGGGCTTCTTGTTCCCGCCGGTGGAGCTCTCTGGCACGTCCTCGACAGCAGCGCTACACTCCGAGGAGGTGCACTTGCCGGAGCGAGTGTCCGAGGTCTCACCGGTCTTCTTCTTCCTCTTCCCCCCCGAGGTCCCAGTGGCAGGAGCAACTATCCTAGTGGCGGCAGCTGCCGCAACTGCTTGCTGGTATAGTTGATCAGCGCAGATCAGCGCATCTTTCTTGTCGGAGGGGATGGTGATGATCGTCACGAGTCCCGGCATCTTGAGGTGTTGTAGGCGTAGTGTGATCTTGCCATGAACTTGGCTATTTGGCGGCCAAGGATCCGTTGTAGGGCGAGGGGATCTTGGCAACATCGAACACGATCCTCTCCGTCCTGAAGTTCAGGTCGCTTCCAAAAGTCACGGGGAGCGTGACCTTCCCCTTGGGTTGGCTTCTTCTCGGGTTGACCCCTTGAAACGTGCCCGTCTCTTCGAGGTCTCCATCAGGAATCTGCAGCTTCTCGATCACGACAGGCGAGATCAGGTTCAGACCGGCCCCGCCATCAACCAGCATCTTTGTCACCTTGAGGTTGCGTATTGTTGGTGAAACCAACAATGGCAAACACCCGACCGCAGTAGTGCGATTAGGGTGGTCCTCAGTGTAAAAAATGATAGGTGTCTTTGGACCACTTCATGACCTCTGGGCATCAAACGGCGGCCCCCGCCATGTAATCTCTCGCCTTTGTTTAAGCGGCGGTGAGAAGTATGCGCGGCGCCGCCATCGGCCTTTACATGGCCTCTGTAGCTTCGAAACTCTTGGCGCGGACTCGTCGTCCTCTTCGTGATCGTCGTCTTCTGGCTTTTTGTCACGGCCCCGGGCGGGCCTCTCCTGTTGCTTATCGTTGCCGCGACGGCCCGCCTGGCCGTCACGCTTCTTGCCGGACCCCTCAGCACCGTCTGGGCCCTTTTCCTTGTCCCGCCGCTCATACTCAGCCCTTTGCTTCTCAGCGAGGAGCTCAACCTGTCGGCAATCTTGGAGAGCATGGCCCTTGGTGTGATGGATCTTGCAGTATCGCTTGTCGGAGTGTCCTGGCTTCTCGGCAGCCGCCAAGGCCCGACAGGCAACACATCCGGCAACTTCCTTGCCGGGGTCATCCGCCTTGGTTTTCTTGGTGGAGCCGGTGTCATCAGATCCCTCGACGGCAAGCACAGCTTTTCCTTTGCGCTTTCTATCGCGGCGCCGACCTTTCTTTGCCGGGGCGGCAATGTCCTCATCTGAGGAGTCGGTTTCCACGCCGGCATATTTTCCGGGGTACTTCCTTCCCTCTTCAGCTCGGGCACATCTGTCAGCAAGAACATAGAGTTCTGCGACATCTTTCACCTTGTTCATTGCCAGCTCCTCGCGCATCTTGCGATTCGCGCGTTCGATGGAGCGCGGCGATGATGGCGGCGGGGTGAACATCGGGGATATTATCTTGTGCCGGTGAACCTCTGTATGTACTTACGGAGACTCTCGCCTCCCTTCTGGGGAATGACGTGCAGGTCGCTTGCCTGGCCATGGGCTTGGTGGCCTCGAGTGAAGGCACCCACGAACTCATGGCACAAATCCGTCCATGAGGAAATAGAGTCTACCGGCAAGTGCATCAACCATGACGTGGCGTTGGGTTTAAGAGCCAACGGAAAGTAGTTCATAAGCACCTTATCGTCGCGAGCTCCGGCAGCTGCATCGCGATGGCGTGAAGCGAGAGAACTTCGGACGGGTGAGTCTTGCCGTTGTACTTCTCGCCTCGTCGAGTTTAAAGGTGCGTGAGTGGGCCACTTTGGAACTGCCGCAGCTCACGGGTAAAAGCAGACAGGCCTCGAGGCTCCCGGTGCGGGTGGCTCACGGTAGCCCTGCTTTCGCTTGTCGATTGGTGGCGCTCTCGCGCGGCGCTCGATGGTGGTTCGAGCGTCTTCATGTTCTCGTTCCCGAAGAACTTCGCGCTGGTCACGGTGAGCCCGCGGGTCAGACGATGCTATGGAGATTTCGTCGCCCGTAGCGTCGCGACGGGCTGGCGTCCGCGGTACCGGGCAAGGAGGCGGAGAGTGCACCATGGTCGCGGCGCTGCCAGCTCTCCTGCCACTGGTACACGGGACTCCGTTGGATCGTCGACCTAGGGGCTCCATCGGACTTGGGTCATCTTTGTTGGCCGCCGCAACAAGGCTTCGGATAGTGGCTCTCCATTCGTCGAGTTTCCCCGTGGTGGGAGGAAAGTCGAGGAGCAACTGCGCGCGCGCCAGGGCTTCTGCTGGCGTTGGTGGCAGCAAAACCTGCACGGATCGCGATGCGCTTCGACTTCTGACCACGTGAGAAGGCGCTCTATCACGACCCCGCGGTCGCATGCCATCTCCACCAGCGCCTCAGCGAGCAGGCAGGTCTTCTACATCCCGGGAGTGGCGCTCGGGGCTTTTCCAGGCGGCGCCGGGGTCTTCGATGTGATTACGCCGTTAAATCGCGCGCCGCTTGAAAGCGCGCCGTCGGCGCCGCGTGAGTCTTGAAGCCCTCACGTCGCCTTGAGCGAGTAGCAGCTGTCTTGGAAGGCCCCACGCCACCCGCGGAGGGCCTGGCTCCGTCCTTGGATTTGGCGGCGTGCGGCCTGTCACCAGGCGCACGAACATCGCCGCCTCCCAAACTCCGGCTCTTTGGGGCGGTGCGGTGTTCGCGAATAAGCGCCAGGTCCTCTCTGCGACCGGTCCGCTGCTCGCCCGCGTCGGGCGGGATGCCCGGCCTCCGACAGAAGTAACCGCCACCGTCGTCTTCTTCTTGGGCGCCATGACGATGAAGAAGCGTCGAACTAACTACTAAAGCCGATTCTCACAACTGCGCCCCCCTACCTGGCGCGCCAAAGATGTCGGCGAGAGGACGACACCTATGGGATCACGAGAATCCCTACTACGGTTGCGGGGTGCGGGGTCGTGAGAAGAGCGGATCAACAGATAGCACACGAGTTCTTTATCGAGTTCGGGCGCGAGGATCGTAAACCCTACTCCTGCTTTGGTGGCTTGTTTATCTGTGTTCTTGAACTAGCTATGGGGCGTGAGGAGCTCCCAAAAGCCGAATCCTCCTCCTGGTCGCCTCGAGCCTCCTTTTGTAGGGAAAGGGGTCGCCACAGTGGCACACAGGAGGTGGAAAGGGTACAGTGATATGAGTTTATCCCTCGCATTACATGACAAAGCGCATTTAATGCGCCTTGCTTAGGTGTCCTTGCTTTATCGGGGACGGGGGAGAGTCTTGTCCCGTTCGTTGCCGCTCCCTCTCGTGTTGACACGCATACGGCGATGGTGCTGCGGTGCCATGTAGGCGAGCAAACCGAGTGAGTGGCACAATGGTGGGTATCCACGAGGATCTGCTTGCCGCCACACAGGTGCCTGCCCAATTGGTTGGGTCGGCAGCTGCATGCGAACGGTGGTGGAGGTTTGACTGGCGGTGGGCCTACGGGTGCTCGTGGCGAGGGCCTCATCGTAGCCCCGGCAAGGGTCTTGCCGGGGCCCCGGCAAGGTCCTTGCCGTGGCGCCTGCTGTCATCCCCGGCAAGGCTCTTGCCGGGGGCCTTGTGGTCCTCCTTGGCTGGGATCCCACCAAGGGTCGTCATCTCTTATAGTGTGTATCTGATCTTGAATGTCTTCACAAAGATCTGCATGCCACATCGGGGATGTCTCCCGAATCTTTGCCCCATGGGGGTAGCGAACTCAAGGGTGACTCGCTCCATTGGTGTGGGGAGAGCTACCGCGGCAAGGGTCTTCTCGGGTTTGCCAAAGCTGCTTCCCGGCAAGGATCTTGCCGGGGGAGCCTGCTTCGTCCCCTTTGCTCTTTGTGGTCTTGGTCTTGGCGTCGTTCTGCTCCCTTCGAGCTTTGGTCTTACCTTGGCTCACCTCCCTTGCCTTGCTCAGTGCGGTGGTGCCCGTGGCTCTGACTGCCCGTGCACAGTTATAGGGGTACAAAAGATGCACCCCTCTTTTTGTACACATCTCTGTTATAGCCGTCATGATTTACTTTGTGCTTATTTAGATTAAATCTTGTAGTAACTTGCTCATATATTCAACTTTTTAACATCCCTACCACTCCGTTTCATGGGCGGCTGGTCGATGCCTCCAAGGCCCTTAGTCACTTTGCTATGAGTGCCGATGCCATTTTGTGGCTCGCCCGGCGGACATGGTGCATCACCTCACGGATGCGTGCAGCGGTCACTTCTGGCCTTGGCGGAGAACATAAATGCGAGGCGTGCTACCGTTCACCATGCGGGTCGCGTGAGGATCACCGCCTTTGCCGATCTCGGAGAGCGGCAGACATCTTCCTCTTGATCGTGGGCACGGCGAAGCCGCACCGAACCGCCGCCCGTCTCGTAATGTGCGTCGGGCGATGCGCTGGCGTAATACCAGGCTGATGTGCGGGTGGTGGTCGGTGTTACTACCTCCAGTCACGTGGTGGCGACACGGCTTCATCGAGCGGACTTGGACTCGGGGAGTTGGGACTATCCATAGCGTGTGGACTTGGAAAACCATGGCATCCTTTACCCGCGACCGCGATGCGGGGACTCAGGAGGTTCACACGGACATCACGCATTATCAAGTTAAATGTTGATCATTAGTCTTAGCTCAATGTAATCCGCTGTCTAAAGCATGTGGAACTTCATGCAAGATCTTGCTCTATTGGAGTATCGCGCATGAATCGAAGTGTATCTGTTTATGATTTAGTCTAGAATCTTCCATGTATAAATTTTTACTGTCTTTGGTGAATACTTCTGACGAACCATTTCTTACATCTCCTCTGCCCTTGCAAGTCATCTGATTTAATCCTCGTCTAGGTGTATAAGGGCATGGTTAATATTATAATAGTATAATATTTATTGACTATAAGAAAGTGCCATGTCATCTGTAGCCAACATGTATAACAATCTGAAAGTCGTTATATCGACTAGAGGGGGTGAATAGATTTTATGAATTTTACAAATTCTTCTTTGAGAATTTGTGGTGAGGAAATTCATAGCGAAGAAATACATGCAGCGAATAAGTACTCAGAAGTAAGCATAACAGATTACAAGCATAGTCATCATGATGAAATGAAGATAATCACAGTCTGAAAAGCGTAATCAAGGATAACACAAGATGAAGACAAAGCAGACTGAAAGAAATTGAGCTGAGAAATTGAGAAAGTCTTGATCAAAGTCTTCAAACACAGATATGACAAACACTCAACAAATGTGAGAAATGAAAGGGTTGAGGAAATAGAACCAGATTAGGTTGGTGAAGACAATGATTTGGTAGACCAGTTCAAGCTGCTGTCTCGGTTATGCGTCTGGTTGGAGGCGGAGATATTTAAACTCGAGGACACGTGATCCGGACACCCGATCCTTGAGCACGCTCGGGACACCAAGTCCTCACCGTATTCTCCTTGAACTAAGGTCACGCAGACCTCGTCCAATCACTCGTGGTAAGTCTTGAGCGACTTCCAAACCTTCACATACTTGGTCACTCGGCGATCCACAATTCCTCTTGGATGCTCTAGACCGTGGCCCTAACGTCTGGAAGAAGCCAGTCTTCAAGGTAAAAGCGTCGGATCCACGGGATCAATTTCTTGATGATGCTCAATCACTTTGGGTTTGTTGGGGTTTGGTTTTTGGGTTTTCCTCACTTTAGGTTTTTCTCACTTGATGATTTTCGCTCAAAGTCCTCGAGAGGATGGGTTGCTCTCAAATGACAAGTGTCAAGTTCTCTCGGAGCAGCCAACCAACTGAGTGGTTGTGAGGCGGCTATTTATAGCCTAGGGAGCAGCGACATGATAAGACATAAATGCCCTTCAATGATATGACCGTTAGGTGGATAAGATATTTTGGACAGTGGCGGCGCAACCTGACAGCAGTCGAATTTGAACATCAAATTCCTCGGGGCTATCATGTTCCTCACTGTGTAGGCAATCCGCCTGGCGAATTCCTAACTCCTCGGTCAGAACAAATTCCTCGGTGACGGAAGAGCTTGTCTCATCCTTGAAAAGTGTTGAAGCTATGAGATTTCAAAGCTTCACTCGAAGGGTTTGGTAGGTGTAGGATTTTGAGTTGAGCATCAAATGGAAATTTTCCTTAGTATTTCCTCGACCCCTTTTGATCACGGTGTTTCCTATGACTCAAGAAAGAAAATGAAACTACGAAAACAAAAGTCTTCACGCTTCATGTTCCTCAGCGAATACCAAGTCTTGAGAATCACACCAATTTCTTCACTTTCAAAGTCTTGAAAGTCTTGAGAATATCAAATTCTTGATTGAAGAAATTCATTTTAGAAATTAGACTTTCTTGTAAATATCAAACTCCTCATAGACTTATAGACCTGTACACTTAAGCGCATCAGTTACTTAACCTATAAGTCTTCAATACACCAAAATCACTAAGGGGCACTAGATGCACTTACAATCTCCCCCTTTTTGGTGATTGATGACAACATAGGTTAAGTTTTCAACGGGGATAAATATATGAAGTGTAAATCTGATAATGAGGATTTGATTGCAAGATATAGAAGAACTCCCCCGAAAGGTGTGCATAGTGAGGAATTTGCTTTTGAGGCAATGCACATTTGAAGAATTGAATCATGGAGATCTCCCCTATATCTTGTAATTCATGCATTTGACATATAATATGAGGAATTTGAAATGCATGATGAAATATGGTGCTTGATGATATCGAGCATGCAAAATAATGCATAAAAATGTCGAGCCCAATGCGTATGAGAATTTGAAACTATCATGAGTATCGGATCCCAAATCGATTTGAAGATTTTCAACGAGCTCATGAGGATCGAGCATAACAAATATCGAGAGCATATCAACACTCAGTAATCGAGCGCAAAAGCATAATGCATCAAAAGTATCAAAAGCACCATCGGGTTTAAGATTACAACTCGATCAATAAAGGTTTGGAAGAGCGAGAGTTGTAACAATAAAATATTGTATATAGACAAAAGCGAGACCGGCGAAGACTAACTCAAATTTCTCCCCTTTGTCATCAGATGACCAAAGGATCGGCGAGGACTAACGCTCTTGAAGAATTTCAAGTTGAAGCGGGCCCGGACATTATTGGGGAGTGGTTCGTTGAAGTAGGACCAGCAGCGATGTCTTCCAAATCTTCATTTTCATCGATGTCGCGAGATGAAGAATAGGAGCTAGCCACTAAGGAAGGAACTTTGACTTTCTTGAATTTCTTGGAGGAGGTGCAGACCAGTCAAATTCTTCCTTGAGTCCCATTGATTGCAGTTCTTCTTCATTGTAGACATGTGAAAGAACAGCCGAGGACGCGAAGGTTTCATGAAGATAGTAGTGGTTTTCTTCTTGCATTGTGAGTTGAGGTCAGGTTGTGAAAGAGTACCAAGCGGCGTTTGACCCACTTATGATTGCGATCAACCTTGATGAAGGCGAGGAGTAATTCACGATCGGTCATCACCACAGTGCGTTCAGCGAGGACTTTGCTTGGCAGGTGGTATTTCTTTGCGAGTCATGTGGCGAGAGTCATCATTGGTGGAGTAGGATGCTGCTTTGCGAAACTGTCCATCAATGGGCGGTGCCTTCATCTATCACAGCAGTAGCCTTTCCCTTTTCATCGGCTGAGGTAATTGGCGTTTGAGGACTTCAATCGAGCGGAGTAGCTGATGGTTCAAAGTGTCGCCTTGTAATTGGTGAAGATCTTGACTGATGAATCTCATAATCCAAAGCGCATAAGGCTTGCTCAAAAGGTGACATGGCAATGTTAGCGAGTCCTCATGAAGAAATCATGGAAATTGGCAGAGCGCCATGGATGATGTTGAAAACATATTCTTCATGATGCCATGACTTCTTCATCATTGAGTCGTGGCCCTTGATAGGACTCATAGTCTTCGTCAAAATTCGATAGGCTGTTGAGGCACATATAATAATTCCTTGTGAGGAATTTGGTCCTTGGAGCTTGCCTTGGTTTCAAAGGCTTCATCGGCACTTGCATATAGTGATTTGAAAGTTCCTTTTCTTCATAGATCGTGATGCACCATCAAGCGGAAGTGGTAGAGCCGAAGCAATTCACTTCTTTGGAGCCTTGTAGTGAGTATTTTCGGTCATCAATCTAAGACCCATGAAGTCATCTTGACGTCTCCGGTGATGTGCGGTGTTGCATAGAGGCGAAGAATTAGCTCTTCGTTCCAATCACAAATATCGGTCGCGAAGTTTAGAGAGACCTCGTAAAGAAGAACAAGGGCGGGCTCAAAGCTGGCGACTCCATATCCACATGAGGAATATGAGCATGATCGAAGATTTTGTCCTTGTTGAAAAGCGAGGAATAGAAGTTGGCTTTTGGCGGTCGAGCGCCTCTTCCTAATTGACGAGAATCATAAGGATTATATTGATGAAGAACACGTTTCGGCAAAGAAATCTTCACCTTGAACTTTGCTTGGTTGAAAGCGGATTCTTCGCTTTGGCGAGAGGGTGTCGATGAGTTGCATCACCACCTCGAGAATCGTAAGTTCAGGTTCTTGACTTGAGGAATTTCTTGTTCCTCAACGGCTGATCTAGGATTATCAGCGGCGGCAGTTTCATCGACACTAGTGGCTGGAATTTCTTCATGCAGAACTTCGTGGGTTGATTTTCTTGATGTCTATTTGAGCGATGCATGGGGGAGTGAGAACTTGTTGAAGCGGGGTGAAGAGAGAGGTATTGGGATCTTGACTTTCCCAAAAGTCATCATTGATCAGGTGGTCATCAATATCCAATCTTCATTTCAATTTCCTCGTACCACAGGAATTTCATGTCGATGAGGGAATAACTGGGGTTGAAGGATTGCTTCCACTTAATTTCTTCATCAATTTTCTGACGGGATTGATGTTCTTCATCAATCCGGTTGGCACCTATATTCTTCTCCAAAGGAACTACTTCCTTTGATGGTATGGAGAAATTGGAAAGCATCAATTGGGTTTCAAAGGTGGTCATTGGCTTCATTTTTTGGCCGAAGAATGGCGCGGTGATGCTTTCCTTTTCTTCCACAGCTGTTCCGCGCCTTGGTTTTTCACATCGAGCGGATGGAAGAATTGGAGTTGGAGTTGCGCGGGAGGGCTGAGGAATTTTGCATTTCTTGAGCAGGTCAGGTTCCCTTCTTGAGCAATTTCTTGGGCACCACTGGGGTTTGGGCAGTTCTTCGGGTGGAATGGGATCATCAACGGATCGGCATTTTTTGGGGGCTGGCGGTTGCTGAGGATTTTCATGTTGCATTGGGTACACTTGTGATTTCTTCGTCGGGTTGGAATCTGGTCTTGACTCCTTGCCTCGCATAGTGGGTTCAAATTTTCTTTGAGGTTTTGAATTTCAGTTTGGATTGGAAGTTCCTCGGGTCATTTGACAACTTTTCTTGAAACTTCTCCTTCAGAGCCTTTTGATTTCCCTCCTTCCAAACTTCCATTTTCTTCAGCGATGAAGTGAGTCACTTGACTTTGACCGGTGTCAAAGGAAGATCGAGCGGAGGATTGGGATCATTGTGCGGAGATCAATGAATCGAGGACTTTCTTGGTCAGCGTGGCAGGATTGGGCCTTTTGGGCGGCTCTAACGGCGGTCTCGATGATTTCTTCAAGTTCTTCATCGGATGCCTCATCATCGAATGTACGTGGACTAAAATGTTTCTTCCTTAGGCTAGGCGGGACCCGTCCATGTTGCTTTTGTCTTAGATCGGGCGGATGAAGTTGGGGCAGGTGAGGAACTTGCGAGAGGACAATTGAAACCAGATCCTTTGACAAGTAGCTAGGTGCCCGAGGCCCGAAGGTTTGGGGCGGAGGATTGAGGACTTTGAGGACATGGCGGTGTGAAATTTTTGTTGAGAATTTGCACGAGGGCTCGAGAACTTGGCCGTGAGGCGAGATGATGAACACTTGGCTTTGCAGACTTCTTTTGCATTGATTTCCCGGTTTGCCGAGACCTCGATTACGCGGGGAAATCCTCATTGAATTTCTTCACGCTTCCTTTGCTTTTAGCCAACTTTGGCGTTTAGCCCCTCATGGAAAGTCCTCACCGGTTTTAGTGGGATCAACTATTTGGCCTGGTGCCGGCTCTTGGGCATGGGGATTTGCGAATTTCTTCATGTACTTAGGTTTACATATGGTATTCCTTCCATTCCGTGCCCATCTCCGTTCAATCTTACTTGCCCTTGCGTTGTTTTTGCTTTCCTCATCGGTGTCAATGTGGCATATATTTCCTCGGGTTTGAATCTGTCATGACCTGGGTTTCTTTCCTCCCTTCCTTCTTACCATCGCCATTTTCTTGGGGAAATTGAACAATTGAGTTCTCGAAGAAGTGTGCAGTTTTTCTTGAGGCTGCAAATGAGTTAAGTTGATGAGAACCTGGGTTCAGGCGGCTTTGTACTTGAAAAGTATAGGTCGAGGAATTTGAAGAGGTCATTCGTTCTCGGAGGGTTTTAAAAAACAAGTTTGAGGTTTTGACGGATGAGCCTTGAAAATTTCAATAGCGTTCTTTGTCTTAGGTTCGAGTTGTATAGATGAAATCCACACAATTGAGGAATCTTGAAGAAAATCATTGCTTAGAAAATGAGTCAAAGATTTGAGGTGTTCATTTGAAATTTGAAAAAAACACCTTTGAAAAGAAAATTTGAGAATCAAATCGGTATAAAAGTAACTTTTAATTTACAAAGTGAAGAACACGACCTGAGATGAACAGTTGGGAAGTTAAATCGTTCAGATCTTCTCCGCCTTGGGAGGAAATCAGCTCTGGCGGCGGAGTGAAGATTTCCACGTCGGGGAATCGTCGGGAAGAGTCAAAGCGGTGAAGCTTTTCCTCCCGGGACGATGGAGTGGGCGCTAGGGTTTTGAGGGCTCGGCGGGGAGAGATCGGGAAATAAAAGTGAGGAAGGAGAGAGGGTATTTATAGCCCGGTGAAAGCGGATCGTGAAGATTTGGGACGTGCCTGACCTTCCCTTCTCCGACATGTGTCCCACGTCTTGTAGTGGAGATGGGTGTGCGATCGTGGGTGAATATAATAATGCATCGTGGGATGCGGAGCAGTTTAATGTAAGCGAAAGTTTGGATAAGTTGTTTTAAAGTTCGTTCCAATTTTTCAATTATCAAGGACACGTGAAGAATTTGAGCAGTTTCAAAGTAGAGGCACATGAAGAATTTGTGAATGGATTGGGTTGAGTATAGCATAGGGAAAGGTCGATCACATTCACTTAGCGAAAAAGCGACTTGAAGAAATAGCCATAAGTGAATCTTAGAGGACATAAATCCTATATATATAGCCAATGAAGAAAAAGGAAATGAAGAATTTGCAAAGTTGAAGAATTTGAAAAGGGAAAATTTGAAAACGAAGAATTTCAAAAACGAAAATTTCAAAACGAGGAAAACTCAAATTGAAGATTTTCAACTTTGGTGGTGGCGTGACCCCGTATAAGAATGATGATTTGACACATACAATTGTCGTGGGGTTAGAAAAATTCTTCATTAATTTCTTCACACTTAGAGTGTTATTCTTCATTGATTGGAAAACGTTTCTTCATGTGTTGCCATCTAAGTCATCAATTTTGCATAAGTGTTAGGATGTGTGCCTTTTCAAAAACATTCGAAGATTCTAAGATATTTAGCTCACACGCAACTTGCTAAATCTCTTCTCATCAAGGCTTAGTGAAGATATCATAGCTGTTCTTGGTCTTCCATGCTCGATGGAGATTAAGCCCTTCAACACATGATCCGAAGAAAATGATGGCAATTTGAATGTGCTTTGTCTTGAGTGCTGTGGGTTGTGAGCAATCTTGATGGCACTCTCATTGTCACGAGAGAGGCACATTCTTCACGTTGATGCCGTAGTCCTTGAGGTTTGCTTCATCCATAGTAATTGAGCACAAACGGCCCAGCAATGTATTCAGCTTCCGGATGGACGGTGATCGCGTTCTTTCTTGAGGAAACGGACCAAAAGATGTCGGGAAATGACAAGTACCGATGTTGACTTGGTCCACGATCACC